>CM060864.1:17591001-17665474 GCA_030737845.1 Acorus calamus | reverse complement strand
CTCCTCAATAGTTAGCCTGCCCCTCAAATACAGAATGGACCTGGCGCCAGCACAGATTCATCAACTTATATTTAGTACACAAAAAAGGAAAATCACCAGTTATGTGACATCAGGTCACAGAGAAATTGAGCAAGCTCATACATGTTCCATACACACACACACACACACATGTATATATGTGTGTACATGTACATATACATATATACATGTATGTATGTATATGAAGAGGATAACAGGCACAAATGACCCTCAATCTTTCAGAATTCATAATGCATCTGAACAAATGAACTTAAGATTCGTCCAACACCACATAAAAAAACACAGCTAAAATAAAAACAGAGATCCAATAAAACAAGAACAACACACAAAAAAATAATAAAATAAAATCAAAACTACCCACCAAACAAAAATAAATAAACAAACATATCAGAAGTTGGCTGATGACGATAACCACATTGCAGTCAAGTTTTACTTTGTTAGATAAAAAGTTCATAAACGAAGAGGTCTCCATTAGTCACACAAGCACAGTTATGATGCTTGCAGAATCCATTAACGAAAGGATTAAACTCTATTAAGTTGTCAAGTAGCATGTGATGCATATGGGTGTATCTGATAGTTCTACTGCTTTTATTTCAATGTGCTCATGTAACATGAATTCACAATGCCTGCTGATTCATTAACTATGGGATTAAACTTCAAAGTTTTCAAGCAACGTGATGCATATGGGTGTATCTAATAGTTTTATATACTGTTATTTAGTTGTACTTATGCAACATGAATTCATAATTAACTCAAGATTCCTGCAATACCACAAAAAAAAAAAAAAAACAGAGATCCAATTTTAAAAAATCATAACTAAAATACATGAAAAAACAGATCAGAAGTATGGCTGATGATTAAAAAAAGCATACCCAGATGCAGAAATTGAAGGAGAGAAAACCAATCACCACCGCCCATAGACCACCTGAGAATATCTATCCTTAAGCCACCTGAAGCTCTTCCTGAATGACCCCTTCATCTTCCCCTCAACACCATACACCTTATACCCAGCAACCCTCTTCTTCCTCTGCAGCTCTGGGTCACTCAGACTCCAACCCCCCTTTGATGATGAAGACCCCTTCTTGCTTTTGCTGTTGCTGCTGAATTTCAGGTCTCTGGGCATCTGTTGTTGTTGTTGTTGTTGAGAGGATGCATAAGATGTACTATAGCATCTGAGTTCAGAGAAGTTGGAGGAATGTGATGGGGGAAGTCTGTCCCCATAGAAGTCTTCCATCCTCCCATCTCCACATGACCTTGATCTGAAGTCTTCCATGGCTCTCTCTCTTTCTCTCTCTGTTTTTTTTTTATTTGTTTGTTTGTTTTTGGGAGTTCAACATGAAGATAGTGGGAAGGACAGATGGGGAGAGAGGGAGGGGGGCAGGTGGGGTTTCTAAGTTTCAACTGGAAACAGCTCAAGGTGGAGAGAGCTATTATTTTTGCCCACTTATTATGGAACTTTTTTTGATGGCTTTGTTTAAAGTGGGGTTTGATTAAAGGTCATTCTTTTTCTTTTCTTTATTTTTTTGTTATTTTGGGAAAGGGTGATCCATTATGATTATTCAGTTGGATTGCATGGGAGGATGGAGATGTGCAGTTGGGGAATGGGGAACCACAATGATTTATTTTTCCACTTTTTATTATCAAGAATTTCTCAAGTATTTCTTTTCAACATTTTATTTGTTTACCTCATGTTTGAACAGCGGAATTTGTGTAGCTGTGGAATGGGGTGAGATAAGTGGTTAAATTAAAAATCTGTTTTTTTACAATAAACTAATGAATGAATTGATAAAAATAAGTTGATATTGGTATTATAGATCTCCTCTTATGTAATTCCACCTAATATATTCTACTAATATAAATCTGCATGTCAAATCACTTACATTACCTCAGACCCATATTTAAATTATTTTTCACATTTTATAATTTTTTATCTACATATTATTCACATTTTATCCACATTTTATGAAAACAATTAAAACACAAACAAACCTGATTATTTATTTTTTATCTGTATTAGTATAGTTTCAATTTTAAAATAGTTTATTTTACTACCTAAATGAAGACCAGAGAAAAGGTACATAGAATATAGAGAGAGCTGGCCTTACCTAATAAGAAAGCTAATTCAACAGCCACCTCTTATGGTCCAACCTGCCAACCAATCCCCCTCAAAATCCTCAAATGCTCACTCCTTTCTTTATTTTTATTTGTTTATTGTGGCTTACACAGACAAACCCAACCAAAGTCTCAACGTAAGTTCCCATGATTTCATCTCAAATCAAGCAATGTGTTTTTCATGATTCAAAAAGGCATCACCTGTTTTACCAAAAAAAAAAAAAAAGAATAAAAATTCACCTGAGCAAGGTGGGGTGGGTCCAAGGTAGTGTTTGTGTTGGTTGGAGATATTAGTCTAGTCTCTTCTGAAAGACTATTATCATTAATCTGCTAAAATATCAACTTGAAAGATAAATGACATTGATTGTAGCAACTCTGGTCCATATTTCAAAGGTCATCATCTGGATGGGCAGGGGCTGTTAAGAAATTATCAAACCAATGCACATGAACATCGTTACATGTTATTTTTAAGATAAAATACATTTAGACCCCTAAAATTTTTGAAACCTATAAAAACACCCTTTGAAGTTTAAAAACATGCATTACACCCCCTACTGTTAGATTTTTCATTAAGATGAATAAAATTACTTCAAAATTATCATTTAATTAATTTTCTAAATATCCAAAAAAGAAACAATTAATTAATTTTAGATATATTTAGTGAATATTTAATACAATAATAACTTTTGAAATATATATTGATGCGTTTTTTGTAAGAATTAACTTACACAACAATTAATTAAAATTTAAAAATATGAAAACATGATAATAATTTAATTGAAATGATAAAACTATACTTTTGTCCCATCTTAATAAAAAAAATTTAATTACAGGGGGTGTAAGTGCATGTTTTAGAACTCTAAAGGGTAATATGTAGGCTTTAAATACTTTAAGGGATTCAAACGTAATTTACCCAAATGCTTATACGCAAAACTCAAATGTTGTGACTTATTATCACATGAATTATACATTTTAAAAGATCAAAACATGCCCAGGTTACAAGAGAATAGTAGATTATATATAAGATTGTCTACATTATTCATCCCACAAATTAAAAGTCTCATGAAATCTTCTCCCTTATTTTGGACCTGGTGGTGAAAGGAGCATTGTCTTTATTTGCTTACAAAATTCCTTATGCACGAAAAACTATTACCAGTTCTAGAAAAATTTGGACTAATCATTAATCTAGGTTAACTATAAATTAGATGCCCACGAGCCATTTTTTTATAAGTAATTTTTTTTAAAAAAAGGGTTTGAATCAAGTCATGATCCATCCAAATTTTAACTAATTAGGAGAGTTTTCCAAAAAAAAAAAAAAGATATATATACTCTCCATCAAATGGTGTTTCATTTCGACTGTCCAAAATTAATCCCGAAGTTGAATCAAAATCCAAAAATCGATCCCCACGTCCACAAGATATCATTTCTCTCTCTCTCTCTATATATAAAGAGAGAGAGAGAGGGGGGGGGGGGGATAACATACTTCAAAAATGTTTTTCCTTTTTATACTACTCAAATAGCATATTTATTTGTAAATTACTCAAATCTTTTTTAATATAAATGTGTGTTATTTTGTTACATGTTTTATATAAAATAAAACTTAGGTTGAGTTAACTCTTAACCAGTGGATAGAAATGAAAAATAATCCAGTCTAGTCTTTTAATGAAATTATTTAATTAATGAACATTATTTCAAGTGTCAATTTCTACTATATTTTTAATGATCATATATACGTTTTTTATATTTAAGATGTAGTATATTACATGTTCTAATTGAATTAAAAGTAAAGATAGTTTTTTTGATACTATATTGTATTTTGTGAGAGCAAATATATATATAAAAAAATAATGATACTTTAGTCTTTCTATGTTACTCTAGTGATATTAATAAAAAAAAAGAATTATGAAAATTTGCTAAAACTTAAATGGAGTGGTAAACATGTACAATTTTTAGAACATTTTAGTGGTATAGAATTAAATAGGTCATATGTGGTAGCATACATATAAATTGCATGTATTTTTTATGGGTAATAAGTTGCATGGGTTTTAATGATATATTTGCATAAAGGCACTACACTCATGTTGTTTTTGCAGTTCATGCTTATACATTTAACTAGTGGATCTTAGTGCAATCTATTATTTATTTATTTAGTCTTTCTATATTTACGTAAACAATTGCTTTATTTATTTATATTTGTTCAATATTTATAAATTTTTTTATAAAATGATTATTCATTTTTTATAATAGAATCAAATTCCAAACGACGCCTTAAATAAAATCAAAAGTGTCGAGGAATTGTATATCGGACGGCATATAACAATGATCAACTTGACCCATTTGAAAACATATTTAAAAAATAAGATTTTTAATAAAACAGTTTAAATAGACCTTGAGTATTCGAAAACACATATTTTTTTTATGCTTTTTTAAAAAAACTCTTTTGTATTTTTGAAAGCAGAATCAATACCAAACGGGGTAGTTAAAAGAAACGGACGCAATAGATGGACGAGAACCAGTACACGATTCCTCCGCTTTTCAACGCTCCTTCCTTTAAAAAAAATAAAAAAATAAATAAAAAAAAAACCTCGACAGCTAAAATAGATTCCAAATCATAACCCCCCGAAAACTTTTTGTGAAGAGAAAGCAAAAACATCTCCTCCTCCCCCGAGAGATCTCGAGATCGAGATCGAGAGAGATGTGGGAGTCTATATGCCTGACACTGATCGCCACAGCGGGGAACAACATTGGGAAGGTTTTGCAGAAGAAGGGGACCGTCATCCTCCCTCCTCTCTCTTTCAAGCTTAAGGTTTCGGTCTTCCTTTAATTCTTCTTTTTATTGGTTTGGGCATCTGTTTGGGTTATTTCATTTTTTGTTTATATGCTATGGTATGTTTTGTTTTGAATTTTTATTGGGCGTTTTAGGCATCTCGGTCTTCATTATTTTTCAATGTTGTTGATGGGTTTTATTATTGGATTCGCAATGCATGATTTTTGTAGGTGACATTTTTTTTTCCTGGTTTGGGTCTCTTTATAATTATTGTGTACGTGTTTTTGTTTTGTTTTGTTTTGTTTTGATTTTTTTTTTTAGCATTTTAGGCATATGAGTATTTAATTTTGATTTTATATTGTTTATGAGTTCCATTATTCGAATTTTCCATGCTATTGAGTAAAAATGGGTTTGTTTCAAAATGCTTGAATTTGATAGGAGACTGCTTCTCATTTGGGTTTTCTATAAAAAAAAAATTTGTTTTATGTTTTGGGCATCTCGGTTACTATTTCTGTAATTTATTTTAATGTTTTCCATGTTGAGGGTCTGATTGAAATTTTGGGTTAATTTCAATTGGGATGAAAATATGTGAATTTCATTGTGGGTTGTGGTATATTTTATGATATTGTTGTTTATGTTTTCGTGGAGGTTTGGCTATCTGTATTATTCGATGAATGTTCTAATCTATAAGTTTTAAATGAGGACCTTCTTATATATGCTTAGATGTTTTAGATTGATATGAGTTTTCCTGTTTCCTTGATTCACACGTGATTCTTAACGCCCCCGTTTGCATGTGGAATAGGGGATTGGATAAGATGGAATAAAACGGAGTAGGAGAATTTGGATGTTTGGGTGCATTGAATACCCAAGGATAATGTATGCCTGGATAAACTGGTATAAAGTGGTATATGGATTCCAGTCAACTCTTGGAATTAAAGTTATTCTAGGTTATTCCACCTAAAGAATATATGGGTCCATTGTCAAATCAGCTGTCATCACCTCTTATAAATCACTTATCAAATCAACTATCATCATTTTTTCATCTTTTATAAATCTTTATTCACATTTTATTCAAACAACAAAAACTTTATTATTATGTTTCCCAATGAGAATAATTCAAAACATAACCAAACCAAAATCACTTATTCCATTGATACAACCACTTATGCTAGTATAACTGTATACCCCATAATAAGTCTTATTCTGTATCCAAACATGGGTTAAGAGTACCTGATAATATGAGATGAAATAGTGGGTTTGGTTTCAATTAGGAGATGCAGAAATTTTCATTCCTTTCATTTTTCCCCATATAGACAATTCAGATGTGAATTATTCGGCTATCTAATTGTTTTTTTTTTTTTGGAAAACATTTCATTTGTTTGATCAAGTTGCATTGTGATTTTTGGATGTTTTGGTAATTGTGTATGTGTTTTTATCCTCCATCTTTTCTTGGATCATCAGTTGTTCAAAAAAACCAATAGAATTTTGATGCTGGGATTATATATTTTGTTTACCATGATTCCATGAGTGGATCTGTTTAACATCCACACTTGCTGTTCACTATGGATAAATAAAATTATGTTGCCCTGACAAAGAGGTTTACTTGATATATGGAATTCTAATATTTCAAATGCCACAAAACATGTTGCCAGGTTATAAAGGCATATGCGTCCAACAAAGCATGGTTCTTTGGTTTCCTTATGGATATATTTGGAGCGCTGTTGATGTTAAGGGCATTGTCTCAAGCTCCAGTAAGTGCCTTCTCTATAGATATGTGCTTGAGTTTTCGGGGTGTGAGAGTTGTTGGTATTATTAAATTCCTTTATGAGAACTATTTATTGTGTTTCAACACTTTTTTCTTTTTCTTCTCTCTTTTCTGATGAAAGGTTATTCTCTCAATTTCCATTGAACTGGGAACTATTATAGATACAAGGATGTTGTGGGAAACGAAAATAAGAACATCAAACATGATTAGGAGACTGAGACATTGGAAGTATTATTTGATCCTTAACCCCAACAATAAAAACATCTTCCCAATAGTCTTTGAAGATATTCTCATTTCTGGATAACCAGATTGCCTATGGGATGAGCAATGAATTTGTTTTCCTTGCTACGATCACCTTTTTTAAAAAAAAGAAATGTAGGACTGGGAGCAATCTTATTAATTAGAAAGATTCGAACAAAAGTAGATGAGGGGTCCAAACAAAATTATACAAAAGTGGTTGCGATCACCTTTACTCAAGTGTTTAAGAAAACTTCACAGCTTTTGATAGAGAAGAACCTGATAGGCTCACCCTAGACCACCTTGACTTTGTTTCTTACCTCTCTGCTAAAGGGGCATCTGATAAACAAATGAGCAGCATTTTCTATGTTGTTTCCACAAAGTACATGCACCAAGGAGGCTGGAAACCTTGTTTACTATTGTGATGAGCTTGTTAATAACTTAATTCCACACGAAAGCTTGCCTTTTGAGAGGTGAGCAAGCATCCTATGTGTTTTTCAGGAGGAGAGTGTCACACCCTGTTGTCCACTAGCATATGAATTTTTATAGAAAGATATAACACGTGAACTCCTTTTCTGAATTCCTAGCCCAAAGCACATCACCTTTACACTAGAACTTATTTGGACCTGCTGTACAACTGGGGAAGGGTAATTATTTCCTCCATTTCGTTCTCAAACAAGTCCCCTCTCAGTCTTGGATTCCATATTTTTGAGTGATCCACAACTTGGGCAGAGTCCGCCACTCTATCATGAGTGCACAAGGCAATTCTAAAAGGCTGGGAACAACTTAACAGTGTTTTGTTGATCAAGCTTTTGTTTGTCTGGAATAGGAATATAGGATCCTTCCCCATTTTTTAAAAGAAATTTAGGATTAATTTTATAAAAATAAAATACATGAGTGTATTCTCCATAATACAATACTGAATATTGTGTCGGTGCAAGAAGGATGAATCTGATTCAAGAGAGGCTGGTCATCTTGGAATGATGAGATGAGATGAGATGCTTTGGATTGCCTTTTCTGTAGCTTCCTCATCTACAAAAGGAATTCTTTGTTATGTTTATCTGCTTTATTGAATTCTGTACTTGCTTTCTTTTGCTAGGGACTATACCCTGTTTGTTTCATTTAATGAAGGTGATAGAGTTCTTAAGTTTCCCTCGAAAATAAAATATCCTCTGTGCTTGACAATATGGAGCATTTTGTTTTGTCAATGGTCGATGCATGCCCAATTCAATAAAATCTGGTACCATTAGTATTAGATCAGTTTTATACACATCAGTTTTTCGTTATAGCCATTTTACTTCAGAACAAGGGACCCGACATGGTCTTGAAGAAAACATTCTTAGCCCATCTTGATTTATTTTGATTTTGATTATTTCACAGCTTGAATGTATTCCATGCCAATCCCTTTATTAACACAGAAAATTGTGTATTTTGTTGTATTGACGTCAAATGGTAAGAGGACGCACCTTTTATGAATAGTTAGTTGGGAACTCAAATGTACTAATTTTTTTTTCCTGCATGTTTGTCAGGTATCTGTCATACAACCTGTTTCTGGTTGTGGCCTTGCTATACTGTGCGTCTTTTCTCATTATTATTTGAAAGAGGTTATGAATGCTCTTGACTGGGTGGGAATTGTGTTAGCTGGTATTGGCACGATAGGTAATGTAAGTCCATAACAATTTAATGTCTTGCATATGTTTTACATCTTTCCATACATGATGCAGTTGCATGAAAAGCTTACATGGAATAATGTTTCCTTGAGAATAAGTAAATATTGACATTTCCTTGTGTTGTCTCATTTTTTTTATTGAAAGTTAGCATGCTGCACTTTGCATAACTGTGCTCCTTTGTTTCAAGTTAAAGGTTACATGTTAGAGTGGAAAATGTTCATCTCTAACCTGTAACATTTGTTAAACTTTTATTTTAAGAAAAACGCGTTGACATTGAACTGATCAGGCCTACATGATAATATAGTTATAATTTTTTTTAAAATTTGTAGGCATGGTATTTGATCCAACAGATGATCAATCATTACAAGATATTTTTTAATTTGTATTATGACAATAATGACACTTTTTGCTTGGTTTTGTCAAACTTTTTTTTATGATGGTTAAATTGGGTTATGTACCCCCAACCTGATAACATAGTTTTAATAATGGAGAAATTCATTTCCAAATATGTGGTGATATAGCAGTCTGGATTTTTTCCCTTTTGGAACAACAGTTTTTGAATATAGTAGCTCAGTCATTATCGGTTCTTTCATTATGGTGCTTTTTGCTGTTTTGGTTTTCTTTGATTTTTGCTTATCTTATTTTAAGAGGGTGATCCCTCGTTCCTTTTTTGGGAATGTTTCTTCATTAAATAATGGAAATATCTTATCCTTTTCGAAAAACATGCCATAGGGTCAACGAATCTGTATAGTGGTATCTAGGTTTCCATCATCATGAGGCAGCAAGTATCTAGAAATAGTTGGCTTTTGCAACAACACAACAGTTTTTGAAACCCTCTATATGACAATGGAAATAACTCTTAACTATTTATAAACTTCATAGAACTGATGCTTTCATCATCTTAGATTTGTAAGCCTTTTTGATATTTGAGCAGCACCATTACATCTTCTTTTGGTTTTTTTTTCTTTTCTCAGTCAATTCCTAAGGGAAGATCAACTTAGTTGAGAAGTCATTAGGAATTGATTTTTATCGGTTGGTATCAGAATCTGCACTTGTAATTGTTATGATGAAAGGTGGTTGTGAAGCAATGGCTCTGGATCTTGATGCTAATTGTTAGGTGTTCAAAAGTACATATTTTCATATACTTTTAGAGTTGTTTTTGGACATTTTCCTATGTAATTTATTCATTTCTACATACATATTAGGGAAGTTTCTTTTCTATATATTCAAAGCATAATTTGCACAAATTGACTATATTTATTTCATATGCATAATCATATTTCTCATATGCAACCTAATTTTAAAATTCAGAAATCTAAATTTTGTAGGATAATTTTCTACATGTTGTTGTGAAAGGAACATGTGCACCTAAAAATCTATAGCAAATAAGGAAAGAATAAACTTTTACAGCTCTACCAAACCATCAAAATCTTCAATCAAAGCAACCTTCAAAGATCCATCAAAGCCTCTACAAATCTGATCCACTAAATCAGCAAAATCTTCAATCAAATCAGCATTCACGTCTCCACCAATCAACAAAATATCCAATAGATTTTTCATTAACACCACCATCATATCAGCATTTACAGCTCTAGATCCAGCCCTCAAAACCCTATAAAAAGGGCACTGCATTGGAAAAAAAGAAAGGGGGAAGAGGGGTTAGCCTGCAGAGCCACAACTTTTTCCATTCAGCTTTCTTTCTTTTCCTTTTGTTTTGAGTTTTTGTTTTGAATTTTTATGTTGAGTTTTTATTTTTTGGTATTAGAGTCAAGTTTGATTCTATTGTGTTTTGTTCATGCTTAATCAATAAAAAATTCAAAACACAAAACACAATAGAATCAAACTTGATTCTAATACCAAAAAATAAAAACTCAAAACAAAAAGAAAGAAAGCAAAAAAGCTGAATGGAAAAATTTGTGGCTGAATGAAGGCCAACCTCCCCCCCCCCCCCCCCCCCCTTCTTTTTTCCCAATGCAGTGCCCTTTTTATAGGGGTTTGATGGTTGGATTGGAGCTGTAAATGCTAATTTGGTGGTATTGTTAATGCAAAATCTATTGGATATTTTGTTGATTTGGTGAATATGTGAGGGCTGATTTGATTGAAGATTTTGCTTATTTGGTGAATCAAATTTGTAAGATTTTGATGGAGCTTTGAAGGATGATTTGATTGAAGATTTTGCTGATTCGGTGGAGCTGTAAATGCTGATTCTTTTCTTATTTTCTGTAGATTTTTATGTGTACATGTTCCTTTCCCCAACAACATGTGGAAATTTATCTTCATATCCCGTAAATTTAGATTTCTGAATTTTAAAATTAGGCTGCATATGAGAAATATGATTATGCATGTGAAATTTATAAATATAGTCAGTTTGTACAAATTATGCTTTGAATATAAAGAAAAGAAACTTCCCTAATATGTATATAGAAATGAATAAATTACATAGGGAAATGTCTAAAACAACTCTGAAAAGTATAATAATCTCTCTTCTCCCACTTGTTTGGATTGCCATCTATGATCATTCTCAAAATCATAAGTCATGCTTTAGAGATGGATACACATATTTATCTTTATATTTTGTAGGAGTTGGTGTTGGTGGGGAGGAGCAAAATGTTTCAGGGATCACTCTTATCGTTTTACCGTGGATGCTTTTCAGTGTTGTGCTCTTGTTTGTAGGTATCAATTCCTCTGCATAATTTTTTTGGTAGGTAAATGATTTGAACTTAAACCCATGACTCTTGGTTGCAAATTCTCTTGTCAACCATCGAGCGGGTCCAAGCTACATTATGCACAAATTTCTCTTTCATCCTTTACTTTACATTGAACACAATAAACTTAAGATACAGATGGTTTCACTGCCATGTTACAAAACATAATGGTTGCCATGGCGTTTGTACACTTTGTGCTTAATCATCCACCTTAAGCTTGGATATGCTTACTGTTGAAAATAGTAATGGAAACTAACATGAACTGAATAATGGATGATGGTATCATGTCCTCAAGCATTTATTTTAAGTGTAGAAGGCACAAGCATTCATGAATTCATGGTGATATTGGGAAAAAGAAAATACAACCACCCAGAGGGTGGGGATGGGGATACACGCACTGGATGTGACAAGGGTCCTTCATGACAACAGATGGGTGGAAAATTGATTCCAAATGATGTGTCATATTTTCTGATACTTGTTACTTTATAATGCCAATTTCAGTGTAGTTGTATAGTAGAACTTTATTGAGGATAAAATTAGTATTTTCTTTGATTTGTTGATGTTGCTTTGTGGAACTTAGGTCATCCTCAATGCATGGCGGCACATTTATACAAAGCAACGACGAGAACAGTTGGTAATGTTTTTCCCCCCTTTTTTTGTTTCAAAATCAGTGCTATGCTCCTCTTTTTTATCGCAGATCTGATACTTGGATTCTCTATTTCGGTTTTTTTCTTCACGTATAATGATTAATTGTTGCATTGTATTTTAAGACTTAACATTATGATGATCGTCACATGCAGATGCAATCTGAAGTTATTGAAGAAATTATATTTGGCTTGGAATCAGGCATTTTATTTGGGTAATGTATCATATATTTTCAATATTAAGGTAGTTAGGTATTTAATACATGTGTGTGCTTTCACCTCACTCTTGATTCTTGAGAATGTGACAACGATTGAGGAATAGCTCTTTGAAAAATCTCTGCCCTTCCTTTTGATAACTTAATGTTGCTTGAAGTTCTGTCATGCCATTGGTTGATGATTGCTTATGATTAATTAATTGTCATATGTTGGATTTTTGTTCTAAAACATGTATTTTTTTTCTGAGAAGAAAAAAATCTTTTTGTTTATGAATCGGTGATTTACAGCAGATATGAAATGTGCAGACAAACATAAATGATGTTGCATCAGATTAACTGCTTTTCATGATGGCATTATTCATGCCTTGGCCACTTAATGCAGTATCTTGTTGACCACAATTTAAAAGCTATGTGCAACACGAGTGAGGTAACACATAACAGAATGCTGTGTATAACTTACCTATGTCACTAGTGTTGCAGTTGCACTATATCACGTGAACGAACATCAATTCAGTACACTGCATATAGAGTTCTCATTGTATCTCCATTGAAATGTGTTAATAAATGAGTTTAGTGCTAACGCAACTGGAAACGATAAAAGGATCCGATCTACGTCAAGATCCCATAAAATCCTTGAATCCACAAGGAAAAGAACCCAAAAGGATTGATTGATAAAAAGTTATCTCTCTCTAAGTCATACTATTAATGACATAATTATTTAAATATATTATATGCTACCAAATACAAGACACTCGTAATGAAAATTATTGAAACTACTAAAATAAGAAAGCATATATAATGAATATCCTAAAGATCCTAAAAATCCTGGATTCAGATTTCACCGGTAAAATGTGATTATTATGATATTAAATAATGAGATTTGTCTATAAATGACAAAATCTCATAAAACTTTATTTTGAGGACTGCCTTTGAAATTAAGTATTCTGCAATGATTTCTTTCCAAATATGTCCTACATCATCCTCGTCCCGTAGGTTCCTTAATGCTGACCTCCCAATAGCCCCCTCATCCTCCCCTAAAGTGGTCAAACACCATGTCATCTTTTGCCACTGCTATCTCAAACAGTCTCAGGAATTCTTTTTCTAAGAGGCCCCTCCATACGCTAGGTGTCATGCCAGAAAAAAAATCAATGTTACCCTCTCCAACTGCCAACTGATAGCTTCCTGAAAACTATCAAATAAAAAAAGTTGATAAATCTCCAAATCTATAAAAAAAAAAAACGCACTCTCTCCAAATCATGGATGCTCAGTTAACTGTTGTGAATCAACTCAATTGAAGGCCATTGAAACTATATTTAGCATCCACCACCTGACACCACATTTGATTCCTGATGACTTTTAGCCATTGCCACAGCCATTTGCTCAACAAGCCTTGTTCATGTCTTCCAGGTTTAGTATCCCTGCACCACCCTCTCTATTGGATTTGCACCTTGTGCATCATAGTTGGATATATTGGTTGTTTTTTTTAGCATGTTTGCTGCTTGTCTATTTTACAACTAGCTTAATTCCACATATCGTGTAATTTTAACTGAAATATTTTTATTCTTTACAAATGAATCTACTTGTCATTTCAGGATGGCTTCTGTAATATCGAAGCTTGGGTTTGTCTTCTCTGAGCAAGGGTTTTCTAAAATGTTGGTTCCTGCATGCATCTCTATCAGCGCATGTTGTAGTGCAACTGGATTTGTTTACCAGGTATTTTTTCTACCCTCATGCCCACACATCTTGCCATGTCTCAGTCTTGTTTGGGAATCCAAGCACAAACTAGCATGCATGAATGCAAGAGGCCTTTGCATCATTTCCTTTTTGGTGGTCATTTTCCCGAAATTGTTTGCAGATCTTATTTTGACATCACTTATTGTTTGAAATTTTGATGGTTTGTCCCTGCAATCTTTTTAGAATCTTGTTTCCATCATGGTTTCTTTTGAATGTAAGTTATGACTCCTTTGATTGGTTAAATCAAATGAAAGACCCTCAAACGATAAAGACAAGGGATCTTGGTATAAGAAGAATAAGTGAAGAAGAGATATCCACCTCAATGCTTCAAAAACACCAACCTCTCACCAAAACTCTAATTTGTATCTTTAGTGTATAAGAGAAAAATAGAGAAAGAATTGAAATTGTTAAAATGATTTCCATGCCAATAGTTAAATTGTTGAGAAGCCGACCTCTAATCCTAAACTAATTTTTTTGGGATCCACACAAATTACAATCTAAAACCAAGTATTTGAAACCCTAACAGAAATTATGAAGGATTTGAATAAGATATGGTTTGTTATTTGTGTGAGAACATGGGTCACTTAGCAAAGAAGTGGTACTTTAGGAAGGATCAAACTTTGAATGAAAACCAGTCATTATTCAATGAAGACTCATGAGGCCAACAAAATGATCCTGGGATCGATTGTTGATGAAGATTTGTTATTTACAATCATGAAACCTCCCACCCCCATCCAACAAGGTTCTTCTAAATTGCTCCACCAAATACTCCCTGTCTTTCTTCCTTAGGTGACCCGTGTAAAGGGGATCCAAGATATTTTAAAGGGAATCCCTCCACCTTGTAGCCAAGCAATTCTCTCTCATATTAACCTCCTTCCTTGGCAAATGAATACCCGCTATTGTACTTCCATGGAAATTAACCTTCAATCCCAAAACCGTCTGAAGAATTTATGTGCAATGTGATTAGTTCCCAGTTTCCACATAATAGAATAATGTATCAACATACTAAATATGGAACCTCCTGGAGCCTCCCCTCCTCACCTTCAACCCCCAAAGCCAACCATTCATCTCTACCATTTGAAGCATTGTACTCCAAACATTTGAAGCAAGGATGAAAAAATGGGAGACCCAAATTTGAAGTAACCCATTGCTACTAATTAGATTGAGGCCCGTGCTGTGCCAATGCACTCCCGAATCCACGTCACCCACCACCCAGAGAAATCATATCCTGCAACAAATGCCATAGAAAATCCCATCTCCCTCGATGAGAAATTTTTTTTGAAATCAAGTTTATAAATTAGTCCTTTCCTCATGTCCTTTTTAATGTCCTAACAACACAATCTGGTAGTCTTCTGTCACTATAAATCCATTCGTAGTGGTAGTCAACTAATAAATGCAGATTGACTCTCCTACACCATAGAATCAACTGCCTCACTTAAAACTGTTTGCCAATACTTTAGATATAATTTTATAGGCATTGTTAAGTAGACTGATTGGTCGATAATCCCCTGTCCCCTCCGCCCTGCCCTTCTTTGGTGTCAAAGAAATGAAATTCAAATTAGACAAGCTCATCCCTGCTCTTATTTAGGGAAAAGATCCATCATTTCCGTCACATCCACCTCCACCATTATGCGATACTCGTAATAGTTCAGCATTGAAAATAATGTAAGATTTAAATGCATGGCATATATCCACATGCTGATTGCAATCAGAAGGTTGTGCATTCAAAGGAATTTGTAAGTCTTTTTTTTAGTGCTTCCCAATTGTATTTCTTTTTTCATCCAGGCCTTCATATGTGTACCCTTTTGTGATTCTTAATGACCTGCACGAACATGCATAAATAAAATAATAATTTTTTACACCACTCTCAATATCGGTAAGATATTTCTTTAAAGCTTGTACTGTAGATAGTCTCTTGCTGTGTGATTACTAACCTGAGTTGGAGCCAATCGTCACTCAACAAGCATTGATATATAGATGATCTACTATCAGAGAAATTCAGCAAAGGAAATAGAAAGCCAGTTGCACCCATTGCATACTCTTGTGTCAGGTGGACTGTATCAGGGAGGGGTTCTATTTTACTGCATTGTTCATCTTTCCTCCTTTTCTTTTCAAATTTGATTGGCGTCAGCAAATAGCACTCTTGAGTTTTCCAGTAAATGCACAAGAAATATTGATTAAGAACATGGGTGGAGGAACATATAAGTTAGTGAAACAATTCTCCACGAACATTTTGGAAACACAATTAAACTTAATTTCTATTTAATAATATTTTACTTAATTGATAAAAAAAAACTATTAAATGTTTTCCTCTCTTTAAGAATATTTATAGAACTCCTCCCCCTATTCACACGCTTGCGCACACAAAAGAAAAAGTGTTGAAATTTAGCTCATGTGCAAGAAATTCTTGTTCCATCATTAAGAAGATGTGAAGTTAAAAACTGCCATGATAAAAGGGTGTTGATCTGTTTAATGGAAAATTTCTATTGGTATCTTGTTAGGCTGACAGGGAGATGGCATACCTGAGATGCTAGCAGATGCTTTTTCTCACCATTGGCAAAGTATGATAACTGACATATGAAATTCATGTGAAGCATAATGAAACCCCCCCCCCCCCCCCCCCCCCCCCCACACACACACACACACAAAAAAGAAAAAAAGAAGAAAGAAAGATACACTGAGAAGATTTTTATTTCAATGTTATGTGAACCTTGTTTCAATGAGAAAAGGGGGAAGGGGATATGTTGTTCATGAGAAGATATAAAGGTTTTCAATAAGTTGTCCAGTAAAAATTATTGGGATGTATCTGCAACCCTGTGTCCTTTCTAGATCCTCCCATGCTGTGCAATATCAATGATTAGTTGCTTACTAAATGATATTGCTTTTATCTTCACCTGATTGATAATATCATAACAGCGTTGTTTTAATATTTTTAATTGACTGCATTTATTGCTCCATAATGGTTTAAAATACTTCCTAAATCTGATTTGGCGGTTTCCTTGAGCAGACGCAGGGCCTGAAGCATGGAAGAGCAATTGTAGTATCTACATGCGCTGCTGTGGCATCTATAATGACTGGTGTGATTGCTGGCATGTTTGCTTTGGGTGAACGTTTGCCTTCTGGTTCTTTGGCACGTTTCTTCCTATTGCTTGGATGGTAATCCTACACATGGGCTGGCTTACTTCGTTACTTATCACTTCCACTAAACTAACAGATATCACGAGACTAAACTTTGTCGTGCTACTGCAATATGATTTATCATGCAAGAAAGTATTGGAGATTCCTCAAAATGATATATAGTCATGTATCATTTTTCAGAAGGCGTTGCTAATTTAAAACAAGTTTTTTTTTGTTACTCATGGGGTTCTTATATACATTGCAAAGTGAGTTGTCAAATTCATACAAACAGTAGTCTTCAAACTCACGCTCTAGGTTGATTGTGAATTTATATATGGACTTGACTCTTGACTCTTGACTCTTTTTCTTTTTCTTTCTTTTTTTTTTGAATAAAAGGGAAATGTTGCTACCCCAAAGAAGAAAAGGAGAAAAGAGCAAATAACAACAAAATATATATGGCCTTGACTTAGTTTCCATTTCCTTGGTTCATGAATCATGATGCATATGGTGGAGGGATGGTCTTATTTGTCCTATTATAGTCTTTTATCATGTTCTCGTTTTTCCACAGTTTCTTATGGGAGATGTATGTGAGGTGTGCTTGAATAAATCATAAGGATCTGGTGGGGAATTGGGGAAATCTATAAAAACATCACTTTTGTTTGGGAAAAGTATCACAAGGGATTTTATTGTGGCAAAACTAGCCATTTATGTAGTTCTTATGTACATCATGTTCCATAAAATTTGTCATGTAACTATTTGTTCTAAGTAAAAATATAAGCTCACTTTTTTTTTATTATGTAATGTTAGCTTGTTGTGGTTAATCGACTTAAAGGAACATGCAGGTTGTTCATCATCTTTGGGGTGGTCATGCTGGTGAGTTCATCCCGACTGATGGCTCTTCTCCCTCGCCCACTGCGTCGCATCCTCCGTGGAGCCAACGAGAGGAATGTGAACCTTGGGAGATCTGGATCTGCCCGTCCACGGGATTTGAGCCAGAGCACGGTCATCCATGCGTCCACCTTGCACCACTTGATATCATCGCCAGTGAAAGCGAAGGCATGACCATGAAACACTTCATCAACTGGGGACAAACATATTTATTTGCAGTGTTTCCCCTTTCAAAAGGTCACTGAATCGAAAAAGTGTTTTTTTATTTATTTGAAAAATCTAAAAAGTGATGTTGAGATGATATTTGTACAGGACATGATTGATCTCAATTGTCTCCATTTCTGTGCTTCGTTTAAGTCTGATTAATCTCTGTATTTTGTTCCCCTTCTATAAATGGTTTTTATTTTAGCTGAAAGTTTCTTCATCCATGCAATATGTAAGCTTCTACTGAGGATAAGCAATGCATGCATTCATTTATTTCATCTTAATTGTGAGTGAGAGTCCACTTTGAATTGTAAATTTTTTTTTTTGACAGCCCTTATCTTTATAGGGAGAATATGGACAACATAACAATTCTTTTTTGAAAAATGTTGACTCAGCTGTTTTTTTTCAGCCCCAAACACTCGTATACTAATGAGTTGAAGTGGATGATATTACACTGAAACTGATAAAAATATCAACAATTCTTATAGTTATCCTAGATTCTCTATCAAAAAATCTTTGAAAAAAAAACCTACGTGATATATTGTTTGACATTATTGTTATTTTTTTTAATTTTCAATAATGACATCTATATATTAGAATAGATTAAGGCCTATTTGGATCCAAGTTTGGGTAGATTATGCGTTTAAAAATTAAAAATTTTCAAGTTAGATCTAAACATATCATTTTCCTTTTTTTAGGCTAAAAAAATCTTATGGTTGAAAATATAATAAAATCTTCCTTTTAAAAAGCAAGTACAAAATTCTAAGAATTTTAGTTATTCAATTTCACATCCAAACACGGCCTAAATGATTGCTTAATATAATTTTTTTCAATAACCAATGAAATTTTTTTAAAAAATCCCTTTCATTATAATATAATCCTTTTTTATTATAATAGACTAACTTTGGATGCTAAATTTCAAAATATTTTTGTTTTTGGATTTGAAGATGGATGTTGTTTCTTAATTAGTCTTATCTGCATCTCATATAATTTTAAATTTTCAATAGAGAATTAAAGTTTATAAAATAGATTTGGATTATATAAAACAACAAATAATATACAAATTATATAATGTGTTTTTTAAAAATGCATTAATTTATTTTTCAATAACGGTTAAAATTATAAAATGTATATTTCCGCATTTTATTACGGGCCTTTATTTTTACCCCTTCAGTTATTCAACCCCCTTAAATTTTTTTTTTTTAATTATTGAGAGGAACCACCCCCTCCGATGATTCTCTTCCAAAAGTGCATCCTCACGTACTCAAAAGAGGAAAACTCATTTTTAAATAAATAAAATAAAAAATCCTTAAATGAAGGGTTTTGTTGTTAAAAAAATCACTTAATTTATAAACAGGTAAATAAATCATATAAAATAGAAATAAAAAGATATGGATAATATTTTAGAAAATTGGAAAAAATAAATAAAGTAGATGAGTTAATGTGTTCAAAATTCAAAAAACAATTTTTTATTTATTTATCAAAATGCTTAATATGTGGAAAAAATTCTGGATTGCGGCCCTCTTTGGGGAGGGGGCCTTAGGTGGTTGCTTTATGCAGCCTATACTTAGGGCTGACAGTGTGCATCCATGGCGGTGTTGGCTCAAGTCGTGATGGGCAAGAAAGCTCTTGTTAGCGACAAAACCTCAAACTGCCCGTGTAGCACCACCATGGCCCACGGCGCCATCAACTAATGCAACATCACGTTCACCACATCCCCCATCTCGCTCATGGTGGTGTACTCAGGTGATATCGGTGCTACTCGAGATCTCTATGACATGGCTGCAGAGGGTGTTTGGTCGTGTAACGTTTCGATATTTTTCAGCCTTATATATTTATTTTAAATATATAATGGAAATTTTAAATTTGATTTTTATATTTCATTTTTCAGATTTGGCGGTAGGTCCAAATGGTCTAATTTGATTTATAATTATGATAATTATAAATTGATGTTGAAATAATTATTTTATATTTTTCTGTCGATCCTTATAGTGTCAAGATACTTTGGTTGAAATTTGATGAGATTCGAAGTTCAGGGAATTTGGTTTTTGGGATTTTGTATTAAGTTATTGGGCTCAGGGATCTAGTTGCGAATCCAGAATACCTTTTTATAGCCTTCAGGGATCTATTTGTAAATCGGATAGGGATCTGTTTGTAAATCGGATAGGTACCTCCTTGTATAATGGAAACACTTCAGGGGTCATTTTGTAATTTAGGTAAACCCCTTTAAATAAAATATTTGGGTTAGGTTTTCATCCAAATTTCAGAAGGTGTGAAGGGTGGTGATGACCTAATCCTAGATGGAGATGGTGGGTGGTGTAACCGGATCTAAGGTGAGATATCATTCCCTGATTTTGTTAGTTTTAATTTATTTTTGTTAGGATATGATTAGGTCAAGTAATTGTTTGGGGAAGAAGTTTGATGATTAGGGTTAGGGTTTGATTGATTTACTTTGATGATTATTTGATTTGATTTTAATGGATCTCAAAGGAATTCTCAAGATCAAATTAGATTTATTAGTTTTGGGGATTTAATGGCTATTTTCGGGTTGATTTTATACTTGGACGTAAATCGTGTTTTGACTATGATAGAGTCGTTTTTGGAAAAAATGTATTTGACGAACAGAAATAGATTTTGAAAAGAGCTTTCCAACGAATCATGAATCGTCTAATTCGGAGTTATGGATAAAAAGTTATGAATTTTGAAAGATTTCTGTGTAGTTTATTAGAATTCAAATATTTAACTTGATGACCAAGTTTGATGAATTTTAGAGATTAAAGGGATCCCAAATTTGATGTTTAATGAAGTATAAATTTGTTTTGCGGGTTTTGATGATTTTATTGATCTTGAGAACTTAAATAAAATCTTAAATTGATAATTTGGTTTAGTGGGATCAATGAATATTGATTGAATATTATTGTTATTTAGATGTAAATTGATTGGATTGAGTTATTCGATCATTGGAATTATAATTGAGCCTTATTGGATTTATTTAAATATTTATTCAAAGATTGATAGGTTATATGGGTTTTATGAAATAAATGGTTATTGATTATCGGATCGGATCATTGTGAGTATATGAGTATTCTAATATTTATTCGAAGTTGGGATTTTCATTATGACTTTGATTGTAGGTCTATAAGATATGAGCTTTTGGGATTATTGGGCATAGTGCTGTTATAAGTTGGTTGTCAGTTGTTTGGATCGTGATTTATTGTTTCTGAATTATTATTTCATAATTGTTATGCTACGTTATCAATATGCGAGCGTGTAGCGTTCATGCACATGTATCGATTTGTATTGCGTGGACTGGAGGTGAGTGAATGTCTCTATATTATTTGAAAATCATAGTATATGTATACATTTCGGTATCATGCTATTTTATGAATTATGAAATATATTCTGCATGAAGCATATGAGCATGTTATCATCATCTAGGTTGATATTTTGGATATATCGTATGCATTGAAAATTATGGGATTTATAAAAATTTGTTGCATGCTGTATACTTGAAAGAATAAGTAGTTTTGATTGTGCATGCATTAAATCGTCTAGGTGGCTGCGGTCTAAATTTTGACCTAAGTCTAGATGGCTCTGTCTACGTGGCCCGATTTTCAAAGTGAAATCTATGCGGCTAGGTGTCGTGGAAAGCGGGCATGCGTGTCCGTTGCATTCATAAGCATCATGAGTATTGACAGTTATTTTTGAGACCATGCATTTTGATATGAGGCTTTGTTTAAGTTATAGTTTATTGGAAATTTATTGTATTTGCAAATATCATTTTTATCGAATCTCGCAAATTGTTTTCTTACGATAGATTATGAAAGATTATTATTTTAAATATTTTATTATCGGGACGCCAATGTTTATTCACTGAGCGTGTGGTAGCTCACCCCTCATTTTCCCAACATTTCAGATTAGTTGTTGATGGTCGTCGATCTCGTTAAGGCATTGGAAGTTGAAGCTCGTATAATGGGACTCATGTAGAAGGCGTTGGTCATTTCTTGACATGTAGCAGACCCATATGTATGATAGTATGGAAATGTTAGATTATTTATTCTGAATGTATATCTAGAAATTTAGAAGTTATGTTAAAATTTTTGTCTTTATAATTGATGAATAAATATAGTGATGTTTTATTATATATCTGGATAAAAAAAATAGAACTCTGAGATTCGAAGATTTAAGGTAACGTAACCGGACTTCGCGCTTCAAAATGAAGTTGTGGGTTCGGGGGCAATATAGAGATTTGCAAATACAATATATCACTATATTGCCCCCGGCCCGTTTTAAGGGAGGACCGGGCATGTGCCTACTTATGGAGGCCCGGCTCGGCCCACGGGCCAGCCCGAATTGGACCCGTTTGGGCTGACCCGTAGGTCCGTAGAAATAATTCTGACCGTTTTAAAATTTAAAAAGGGGTATAAAAAAAAATTAAATGGAGGCATCCCCATAAAGTCTCGACTTTAATAAAGTCTCTGCCATGGCAGAGACTCTCTGCTATGCAGAGTCTTTAAAGTCTGGGGGGCCCACGCCCCCCACGTAAATAATTTCCGACCGTTGGAGTCAAATCCAACGGTCGGAAAATAAGGAAATGCAACTACGCAAACCTTCAACGGTGAGTTTTTTTTTATTTATAAATGAGATATCATCCGTTCTTTCATTCTCATCACATATCTGACTATCTGAACAAATACATTCAGTGATTCAGCAAAAAAACATCTCACGCCGAACACTAAAGAAGTCTTCTCTCAAGCCATCATACTCTCAAAAAGTCTTCTTGCAAGCTCCCAACAAACTCCCTTTCAAGATCTCAGCAAGCTCTCAACAAACTCTCTTTCAAGATTTCAACAAGCTCTTTTTTTATTACATTGGTGACATTTTCTATTTCTATTTTCTTTTAGTAGTTATCATATAATTATAGTTATTATAATGGCTCACAATCCAGTAGATGATTCAACCGGATCTCCTACTATACAATCTTCAAATCCAGCATTTTCTTCTACTAGTGCATTAGCATCTTCATCTAGAAAAACAAAATCTGCAATTTGGGATTTTTTTGAATTAATTGAAACTATGGAAAATGGAAAAAAAATTCAAAAAGCAAAATGTTTTTTGTGTAGTAAACTTTTAAGTGCATCATCATCTCAAGGTACTAGTCATCTTAAGAGGCATAAGGATAAATGTTTAATAAAAAATAAAGTTGATATTAGAGATCAAATGTTATTAAATAAAAATGCTAGTGGTTATTTAACTGCATATAATTATGATGAAACGCGTGCACGTCAAGAAATAGTAGATTATATGATTAGAGCTGAACAACCATTTACTTTTGTAGAAAAGCATGATTTTACTGGAATGGTACAAAGAGGTTTAGCTCCACAATATAAAGGTTTTTCTGCTTCTACTGCTAAAAGAGATGTAATAAGACGTTTTTTAGTTGAAAAGGAAAAAATAAAGACTTTTTTTCAAAATTATGAAGGCAATATTTCTTTAACTTCAGATTTATGGACATCTATTCAAAATATTGGTTTTTTATGTATAACTGCACACTATATAGATCAAGATTGGAAATTAAATAAGAGAATAATATATTTCAAAATGCTTGAATCCCCACATACTGGTTTAACAATTGCAGATGCAATGCATGAAGAATTAGTAAGTTGGGGTATTCAAAATAAAAAATTTCTGTTACACTAGATAATGCTTCAAACAATGATGTAGCTGAAGATCGTTTAAAACGTTTTTTGTCTTTAGAACCGATTCGAAATGATTTATTTCGTGTTCGTTGTTGTGCCCATATTTTAAATTTAATTGTACAAGATGGTTTATCACTTTTATCACCTTCAATTCAAAAAATAAAAGATATAGTACGTAATATTAATTCTTCTCAAGGTAGGCATGAACTGTATATTAAATGTTGTAAAGATTTATCTATGAAAAGAAAAAACATTAATAATGATGTACCTCACAGATGGAATTTCACATATAATCTTTTACAAATTGCTTGTAGATATATAAGAGTTTTAAATGTGTATGTTGAACAATTATCATATAACAGAAGTTGCAATTTATCTGTCCCTGATGATTGTGATTGGGCCATGGCTAAACTTGTTAAAGATTTCTTGGAAGTTTTTGAAAATTCTACAAGAATATTTTGTGGTGTGTATTATCCAACTTCTTCTCGTGTAGTTCCACAATTATTTTCTATTTCTTCAACATTTAATAATTATTTTAAAAATTATAATGATATTTTTGATAATATTTTATTTCTCATGAAAACAAAATTTGATAAATATTTGGGAACTGTGCCTTTGATATATTCTTTTGCTATTATTGTAGATCCTAGATTAAAAATTGATGCATTAGAAGGATGGTTAGAAGTGATATATAATGATAATGATAAACTTCAAACTAATATTAATTTTGTAAAATCTAAATTATTTGAATTATATGAACATTATAAAATGACAGTAGGTGTAGATCGAACAGTAAATACAATGCAATCTTCGAGCTCTTCATCCACCTCTCGTGCAGGACCTTTTGCTTTTATTAAAAGTAGAAGAATGTCATCTACTTCTTCTGCTTCAAATTTATCTGATTTACAACGTTATCTTGACCAAGCAGTCATTGAAACATATGATGATAAAGAATTTGATATTTTGTCATAATGAAAAGCATAAGAATCAAGATATCATGTACTTTTCATTATGGCACGTGATATACTAACAGTTCCAGTTTCTACTGTTGCATCAGAAGCTGCATTTAGTGCAAGTGGTCGTGTTATTTCAGAAAAGAGGAGCAGTTTGAGTGAAGACACTATTGAAGCATTAATTTGTTTGAAGGACTGGGATTTAGCTGATGAAAGAATGCAAGAAGCTGAACGAGAATCCCAAATTGCAGATGAATTAGCAAATATGCGATTATCGAGACCCTCATGGATGGGTGACAGTTCTCCCGAAGATTAGATAGTTTTTTAATGATTTTATAATTTTATGTAATTTTTTTTAATTGAAGTTGTGATATGCAAATGATTGACATATATGTAGGTGCCAACCTAGTTGGGATGTACATATCATGTAGTGATGCAGTTTCTCAACTAATTAATTTATTTAAACTTTTATTTTTAAAAATATTTTATTTTACATGGAAGGGTTAAAAACTTAAAAAGAAAAAAAAATGACAGGGGGTTTGTTTTAATTTTTCACATCATTTATATTTCTCTCCATGGGTCACGGCTGGATACTATCCAATATTCCAATGGGATGTGATTGTGAGGTGTACCTTAAAAGACATTATTGAATTTTTTTTAATGCAATATTTTTTTCTTCTTCTCTATAACTCTGTTTTTTTTTAATAAAAATAAAAGTATATATTGTATAGTTTTTAATTACTCAATCCCACTAAATTAAAAGACATTATTGAATTATTTAAATTTCATATATTATCTTGTTTGTGTCTTAATGATATGGTATTGTTTTCAAGTAATAGAAGAAATATAAATTTGAATATAAAACCCAACCCCTAAAATCAATTTTTGTGTTATTTCAACATTAATTTACAAATACACCACTTAAAAAAAACAAAAAAAATAAATTTATTTAAAATATGGGCCCGCAAGCTCGCCCGTAGGCCCAAAGCCCGAGCCCGGCCCGGCAGGCCCGTTCAGCCCGGGCCCGTGGGTAGGGCCTGGGCTTGAATATCTGGCCACGGGCGGGCCCAGCCCGGGCCCGTTGGCCAGACAGGCCCGCACGTTGCCTTGCACATCCCCTCTGCTCCTCCTTTTTCTCTCCTTTCTTTCTCCCTCTCCCCTTCCCCGACCTCCTTTGACGTCGTCTGTCAATGCGAGTCATCCCTTCCATTGGCCCATTCTTCTACTCTTGTTATCCTCATTCATTGACCACTATCCCTCACCCCTCTCTTCTTCTTCCCTCTCTATTCCCACTAACACGAGGAGAGGATGGATATGTGATTAGTGGAATTAAAAATTTGGTTAGTAAGATAGATACTCCCATCTCCCAAGCAGCTGATTAAAAGAACCCACCTCTCTAAACCTCTCTCACCCCCACCGAAAGAATGGCGTCGAAGACTCCCTCCGGCGAGCCCTAGCCATTCTCTCTTCTTCGTCAATCCGAAACCCTAAAACCCCTTCGGCGAGGAGGTGCTCCTCTCTCCCCGCCGCCTCCACAGAAGCTCCTCTTCCGCCATCTCCGATCCCTCCCTCCATCAAATCATCAGCTCGGGTTCCTTCCTCTCTAAACGAAGCCGAGGTCGCCAAATTCGCCGCCATTGCTGACACCTGGTCTCTCTCTCTCTCTAAATCTTGCTTCCTAATTTTTACTCTGAATTTTGAGATTCTGTTTGTTAATACGGTCTCGATTTGAGTGAAAGGTGGGATTTTGAAGGGCCGTTCAAGCCATTGCATTGGATGAACCCTACGAGGGTTTCTTTCATACGTTCCTCCCTTTGCCGGCATTTCGAGTTAGGCCTCTTTTTTTTTCCCTTTTGAATGAACTGTTCTTCGATTCGTGGTTAAGTGGAGTCTCTTTTTTTTTTTTTCATGTTGTAGACGAGATCCACATTGTGCTAGACCCTTTGAAGGGCTGAAGATTGTTGATGTTGGATGCGGTGGAGGTATTCTGTCGGAGGTATATCATACACTAATAAATATATATGAGAGTTATAACAAATGGAGTATTTGTGGCTTTTATTCAACTCTGACTATCATACATGATTCTTCATTTATTTGAAGAAAATGTTGGAGCAAGTCTTATCAATTAAAAAGCCCCTGAACAAAGGAGACGAGGGATCTCCGTGCAAAGTTATACATAAGGAAATGGATAAAGAAAAAACAAAAAAATGGCCCCTCTCAAGCTAAATATGAAACCCTTTTGAACCTACATGAACCACTCATTGCCCATAATGGTGGAAAGCGTATCCACGCCTAGAACTAAACAAATCAATGTTCTAATACTTGAAGAAATGACTGGTCAAATATTCTCACATATGCCCTCATGTGTTGGAAAATACATTCATTGCACGCCAACCAAATACTCCAACACGCATGAGGAACGAGCCATTGGAACTTAGCAAGATTGCTTCAATCGCTTCACTTGCACTTTTTATGGAGTCAACGTTGCATGTCGTTGGAAATTTATCGAAATATCTTATACAAACCTTGCGCCTTTTATGGAACCAATGCTATGCTTGCGCCTTTGCTTGACAACTTATACTGAGAAATAAAATGAGCAATGTATAGAAACATCTTATAAGAACATTGATATGCCTTCCTTGTCATATTAAGAGTATCAAAGATTAAGTGTGCTTGTGTTATGCTGCAATGGTGTGACCAATTTTATTGATAATTTTGTGCTTTTGCAGCCCCTGGCTCGAATGGGAGCTACTGTCACGGGCATTGATGCTGTGGAGAAAAATATCAAGATTGCTAGCATTCATGCAGTATGTCTCTTTCTACCCTGAAAGACTTATGCACAACGGTCCAAGTATACCCGATTTGTACTTATGGATGGATGTTTATGTATTATGTATGGATGCCCCTTTATTTGTATGTTGCATATCAGGTTGTATGCATGTCTGCCTCAATTTTATCAAGATGTCCGCCTATTATCATTTTTCTCTCTTTTGACCATCTCTATTCTAACATTGGCCTTAATTTATGCAGGAATTGGATCCACGTACTTCATCAATTGAATATTGCTGTACTACAGCTGGTATGGGCAGATATAAATTTTCCTTTTCAGTTTTTGCTCAGTATACTTAATTCTTGAAGGAAGTTTACTCTTCAATTGTTTTATTTAAAAAAATTCCTATTGCTCTTTTTTTCGTTTAGTAAGAAATGCACTGTTCTATGTTTTAAAAGCTGTACATCTCTAACAAAAAGAGTGTATGGCAAGGAGGGAGTCTTACACTATCAAGGGAGGGAAGTCAACTTTACTTTTCCATTGTTACGAGATTCCTCGTTTCCTCTTGTTCTGGGGCTTTTATTTAATAAGAGTTCCTATATCTTTTCACAAAAAAAAAAAAAAAAACTGTGCTGGTTGCATCATCTCAATAATTGAGTGATAAACCTTCTGTAAACCATGTTATCCTTTACAAAGTAAGCAATGGCCAAGGCTTTGCACATAATCCCTGAAGAATCTAAATCATAATAGAATGCTTCAAATTTTTTTTTGCTTGGTTGAGTCTAATAATTTTCTGTTAATTTTGTATATCATAGTCTACCATGGTAATTCGTTTCTAATCATCATCTGGTTTAGGCCATGATCCTGGATATATTTCCCTTTTTAGGCAAAAGAATGCTGTCACTGATTGTATTAAAATGGTTAATAGAAGGTGTGCAATAGAAGCATGATAGGGAAATACAGACAGAAAACAAAACATCTGGCTAGAATGGACATAAAATATATCCTCAGCCATAGACACAACACTCAGCCAGCTAGGATCCTAACTCCCTAGATATAATTTCAATGGTGGATTGTATCAATTTTAAAGCAGGTAGGAAAACATTTCAGTCTTGTGTAACTTGTCTCAGATGTATAAGCCAGATTAATGTTTATTTGTGTTATTCTTATGTATTTCTAGAGAAAACTTATGCATAATTTATTTTTTTTTGGACAGAGAAGTTGGTTGAAGAGCAAATATTTCAGTCTTGTGTAACTTGTCTCAGATGTATAAGCCATATTAATGTTTATTTGTCTTATTCTTATGTATTTATAGAGAAAACTTATGCATAATTTTTTTTTTGGACAGAGAAGTTGGTTGAAGAGCAGAGGAAGTTTGATGCTGTTATTGCACTTGAGGTATGCTGTTGATTTGATATTCAGTATTTGCTGAATGTGTTTGTATATCTCATGCTTGTATGTTCCATGGTTTTAATTCTTTCAAGACAGAGTTAATCCATGTAGATTTAATTTAACTTAATGATTGTTAGTTTGCATTTCATTTGCATGATATGAGGGCAAACTCATTTCTATTCTGCAACACTACTTGACATTATGTGAATTTGTATGGATATCATGTGGTACTTGGTTGTCATGATATGAGGGCAAAGCTCGTTATTAGAGAAGAAACTAATGGAATAATGTTATATTCAATAACGAAGGCAAAAAATGTCTCTTATATAACTCATGAGAAAAATTCGAGTTGGAGGTGCTTCCCCCCGAACCCCCATGGGCCCAATCGTCGATTCCGGCCCGGGGGAGGCATGTGGCCTTTTGGGGCGTTGCCCCCTAACCCCCGGGTATACGAGAATAGGCCCAACATGCCTATTTCACTATAATAACTCCAATAATTAGTTTATCAAGCTATTGACATCTGTGGATTGTTTTATATAGATTTTATCTATGCTCTAAATTTTGGTATTTGATCCACATAATATGGGGGTGAAGCTCATTATCTGCTTTTCCATGCTTTTTGACATTATGTGGATTTATATGGATGTTCCACTAAGAAGAGTTGTGTTTGATAGCGTATGAGGTTACTTCATAAGGTTTAGTGTCTTTCGGCACTAGGGGGCTTGTTCTTGTATACAAACAGCAACCTCTATTGTTGGTCAAGTTAGTTGTAGGAGCATAGTTTTTTCTTCAGATAGATTGCATCCATGTTGCTTGGCACATCCAAGATTTAATGGTATTGTGGAGTAAAACGTTTATCCATTTTCAGTGGTTCTCCACTGTAAAGATTAGGAAGTGATTTCCAATTCAAGGTTGCTGCTTTAATCACCTCTCTTCTGTTGATGTTAATTTTGTTTCTTCTATCACAGGCTTCAAATCTTTAATTTTAATCTGCAAAAAGAACTCATACAAACTGCTCAATGTGGCAAATTATGATTACCTTCCATGAACAACAGTTGTTGGCTTGATAGTATGGCCATGGGATGTGCACCTATATGGATAGGCATATATCTAGTGGCCTTGTGCTTCTAGATGACTTGATGTGCCTATAACAGCTGTACAATTGACATATGTGTATTGAATAATTTTTAAAAATATATATCTTTTTAGAAGAAAGGTTTTTGGGATCAAAGAATGTTTACCTACGGACAGTAGCTGGCCTAACCTTGTCAGCTTGCTCAAAACAGAGACATTCTGTACTTTTAAGTCCACATCGTGGTTAATTGCCAAATTTACCATTGTTGGAACCAAGCAGGGAACATTAATGTTTTTTTCCTTATTTTCCTTTTGAAAGAGACGGAGGAGTTGGGGTTTTTTAAGCCCATTATATGTTAATTTGGAAACTATATGGATCCATGTACCTTCTAAAGTAAGCATATACCTTTTATTACCCATTGGGGCAAAATAGGCTAAATGTAAGGCTGCTTAGAACATAATTTCTTTTTGGATTGGGGGGTGGGGTGGGGCTGTAATTGTTATGATGCATGTAATTTAATTTATGTATTCAAAGTGTTTGCTGGCTCCTTTACTGTCCTTTCATAAGAAAGTTTTTTTTTTTTAAAAGAACTTGTCACATATGATACTTTCCTTACTGAACTGTTCTTAATGACATTTAGAAATATGAAAATATATAACTGAATATGGGCACTATGTAGAGTTAAATCTTAAGAAATTGAAATTGTGGTTGCAGGTAATCGAACATGTTGCAGACCCTTCTGGCTTTTGCAAATCCTTGTCAGCCTTAACAGTTCCTAATGGAGCTACTGTCATCTCGACCATCAATCGCACTATGAGATCATATGCTACTGCCATTGTTGCTGCAGAATACATTCTTCATTGGGTATGTTTCCATATCCTTCTTTTTAATTATTGCATCAATATCCCTGCCCTCTAACTGTCACCGTAACTATGTTTGATGCATGTTAACCATAGATTGGGAGTTGGCACTGATGCCCACTCCACATGTATTGGACATGTATAATCCATCTACATTATAAAATAACTTTTTTGGGGAAGACATGCTTGGACATCGCAATGACACATGCAGGATACAACTAGGACACACCCAGACACCGCCTGATCCAAAAATGAAAAAGATAGGAAGAGATGCAAAAGTGAATAAGAAGAATACCCTCTATAGATCTTTTCTTCTTTTTTGTTCTTTTGCCAATTCTTGAATTGTGCAACCTGATGAGATATTTACACCCCCCTTAGTGTGATTGAAGAAGGAAGAGGAGCATGGGCTGGTTTTCAAGGGCGGTCCTCATCCCCCAGTTGGCCCGCTATGCCTTTTACAACACACAAATAGAAAAAAAACTTTGTTACATACATGTGGCCCTCATAGTAGTCCCAATTACAGTTCCATTTTTATAACGAGGTATATACTTCGTTAAATGAGAATATGATATTTTGGTTCTCTTACATAAATTCATTGGAGTATATTGTTCACTTTATAATAGAGGTAAATGCTTTATCGCATGTGTATTCCTCTAAAAATATCAAAGCATGTCTGGACTGTAAGGGACTACATATGAAGAGTGCATAGGGAGGATAAATAAGCACGGAAAGCATTAGAACAATACTCCCTCCCACAATCAGAGCTGAACACCTTGACGCGTTTCGAAAACTGAGTTTCAACCATTGTAGCGAAAGATTTATAGATTTGCAATAAATCCGAACGACTATTCATTAAATAAATCCAAATAAAACGAGAAAAGTCATCAATAAAGATAACATAATAATGGTTACCCCTTTGGATGGAATTGGGGATGGACCCCAGACATTAGAATGAACTAAGTGAAACAATTATAATGTGCCCAAGCCGCATTGAAGTTTTTTCTTTTTTAATTGTTGTTGTGAGGTAAACAGCACCAAATACCAATAGATTCTTATTAATTATAAATTCTCTCTTTCTACATGATTACATTTATTATACTATATATTGTTTATTTATTATGTCCTTGTCTTTACTGTGCTTATGTCCTAGGTTTTTTAAAACTTACTCTCTATATCCAATTTATGTCTGTTTATGTGTGTGTCCTTGTCCAGGCTCGTGTACATAGTGCCCCCTCAAATGAGCGGGATCAAAGCTTACACCTTACATATACCTTATCAATGAGTAAATTTTGAATCGTCTGAATACATGGTGCAAGACTCATATTTCATTGTAATACCGTGGAGAAGTCCTTTTTTTTTTTTTTAATTTCCTGGTCAAATCTTCTCTTATCAATGGGGGCAAGACTCAAAATCAGGACCCCTCGGTGAAGAGGGGATACCTCTACCAACCTGTCAAGAGGTGCTTTGGTAATGGTGATGATTGAGTACGTTTTTTAGTCATAAAGCACTCATTAATTATTAAGTATGTTTACTAGATGTGATCCTAGATCATAGTTGTAGTATACCTAGTTCAATCTCTCACCTCCACTTGTTTAAAATGCTTAAGAGTATGTCATTCAATTTAGTTGAATCCTCTTTCACATTACAGATATTCGTGTGCAATAATCAAGTAGTATGATTGCTGTAATCTACTGACAATGTCATGCTATTACATACATTCCAAAAAACAAAAGAAAAGGGAGAGCATATCTGTGACCTTGTACATTTATTTGCTGTACTATCTGTACATCTATTTAATTTAAAAATCTTTTGTAATTCATTGACTCCTGACTGAGCTACCATTTGCAGCTCCCTAAGGGCACACATAAGTGGTCAAGTTTTTTCACCCCAGAAGAACTGGTCCTGATCCTGCAACGAGCTTCAGTTTCGGTAACGGAGTCCTTCACACGTCACCAGTATAAATAGCTTTATGGCTTACATACTTCCTATGAAATGATGTATTTGCTTCAACTTTCTTCACTCAATCAATCAAAGTGCATTTTCCATGGAAAACAATGTATACCTTTGCCATCTTTCCCAACTCTGATAAAGGATCAATCTTATAAAGTAGGAGATGCAGCCACAAAAGTATAGCCACCGCTGTACATAGTTTAATAGTTTACATACTTCGTAAAAATATATATTTGTTTCAACTTACTTCATTTAATCAATCAAAGTGCATTTTCCATGTATAAAAACAATGTATGTGCACAGTTTTCCGGTCAGACTGCATCAAGTGGTCGTTAACATTTCCTTCTCTACTATACAAACAATGAAATAATATTATAAGCTCATTGGATTTATTTCATTGTTCAGGTGCGAGAAATGGCAGGATTTGTCTACAATCCTTTGACAGGAGAATGGTCTATATCTGATGATACAAGTGTGAATTTTATTGCTGTTGGTGTGAAGGACAGCCATTGAAGCTTTGGTATCAGTTGCTAATAAAAAATCATTGTAATTTAATTCTTTTATCCTTCAAATTTTCCTAATTTACCTGTTTTTCCCATGCCCTGGAGCTTCACTGGCCGGTGCATTGATCACATACAACTGTTACAGCTTACTTCCCACAGATAGAAATAAACAAAGGACTAGCATTACACAATGGACCTGTTTGTTGCAGCTTCATTTATAGATTACAAATCATAGTTTGTATATTATAGATTTTAGATTTTATGATAAGGAGAAGACATTTTTGTTATAACTGTGAAGAAGTAGCAAATAAGCTGTGGTAGATGTTTGTCAGAATAAGTTATAAAACAATTTTTTGCTGTGTAATTTATCCGTCTGAACTATGGAAGTGAATAATTGATCTTGCTATTTATATAAAGGAGCATAATTGTTATTTCTGTGGTAGGTACTTGTGTCCAAGATGAAAATTTAATGAATTCGCCAAGTTATAATCTGCATGACATCCATGACTGACCTAGCTTTGAGATTGTCATTTTTAAAGTTGTTTTTAGCTTAAATAATCTTTAATAAATTTTAATAAACATGGTCTCAACTTATTTTAAGCGAAAAGCTGAATTTATAAGTTCACGCACGTTGTCAGTCAATTGGATTCCTTGAAACTGACAGGAATGGTTTGCTAGCACAAGCTGAACTATGACAGTTTTGTAGGTGGATTTTTTTCCAGTGAAAATTCTACTGTTAGATTGCCCAAATAATGTTAGTGAGAAGTGCTGTCATCACCTGTCTTGGAGAACCAGCTAAGAAAGTCTGATATACTTAATGAAATGTGGGAAAAAAGCATTGGTTCTCCTTAGCACTCCCATTTTCATTAAGCAAATGTTCCACTTAGTCCTACTTTTAACCCAATCTTTCACTCCAAAATCATATGCTTTCCAAATGAATGCGTACATCTTCCAAATGAGTGCATGACTTTTGAGAATGTAATTTGGGCTTAAATTAAGGTAGGGTCTAACAATGCTCATTAATAGAGCAGAGCCTTTGAGCAAAAGATGCACTGTAGTTTCTGTCTCTGTGTGGCAGAGCATCGGTGATAAGTCCTTTTCTTTGCAGGGATTCAATTGTTTGCAACTTATTGAGACAGGCTAACCAGCAAGACTGTGTGTGTTTGGGGCACTTGAAGTTTGTGCCAAAGCCAATTGGTCCGAACAGGTGGAGGGACTTTGGAATATTTAGCCCTCTCATGTAAAAATTCCTTCTGGCTCATAGTTTTCCACCATTCTTGAGGCCATCACAGAAGATAAAATGACTGATTTATTTGGGATTGGGAAAGATAGGAGCCAATTTTGTGTTTATATAAAGGGCCATCTGATACTGTCAAAAGTTTTTTTTTTAGATCCACTTTTGACAGTCACATTGTGCGCCTTGTGAAGAAGCCAAGAGCATAAACATTTTAGGAGAATCAACAAAAAATAAAACATTTCATGGGCAAAGAGAATGCTATGACCAATGCTTCGACCTTTGATGAACGCAGTTTTGTTTTAGCTCACCAATTTAGTAATGAGCTTATAAAACATTTCACAAAGGGAAATTGGCTTGAATTGGTTCCTTTGAACTGAACCAAATGTGCAATTTGTTGCATTGCCTTAAAGGAATTTCTTTTGTATGTTTAATCTTTCCATTGCCTCAGAATTTAGTTGATGTGTGTAAGAAGTGTGCTTAGATGGGAAAATCATACATGGGGCTAGAGTATTATTATTATTTTTTAAAAAGTTTAGGTGAATGTTCATCAATGCAATCTGTGATGTTTTTATTTGATTTTCAGATCCCCTGCATTGACTTTTGGTGGTCCTTCAACATTTGAAACCTTCCATGTAGGCTAAGCAATGCATTCATTCATTCATTTCTTCTTTAATTTTTCACATGGCCCATTGATTAAATGACAAGCCCTTGTCTTCTGTAACACTGAACCAGCATTAATAAGAGGTTGGGAGAATATGAGGGACAGTATAACTTATTTCCTTTTATTGCTTTTGTGTTTGGGAAGCCATGAAAAAGACTCATGGGTGATGGTTGGTCAAGATGACTGACATTTAGATACTCAGATGTTGAAGATTTCATACTACTTGGATCAATTTTCAGAGGAAAATGTTATGTCCAGTTCTAGTCACTTTTGCAAATCAAACACATTTTGAATTTTTTTTTTTGGAAATATACACTCGATTAATGTACCAAGTTCTTTTAGAAAAAAATGAAGTACATACTCATATGAATTGTAGGTGTGTATTTTAATTTTTTTTTTCATTATAGACTTCAAGTATATATTGCGATTAAATGATTTCTTATATGAAGTATATTGACACCTAATTCCAAATGTTTGATTTAACTTTCTGAATGTACAACTTTAAACAGATTTTTTTTTGTACCCCTCTATATACATGGAATTTTGAAATTGAACTTGCAGAGATTTCCAAGATCTACCACCATTTTCTGAGGAAGTATGATGGACCTTTATGCAAAACAATATTCAACAGAATCAGTTTCAAATCTCAGGGAACTTCTGCTCATGATATAAGATGTGATGTGGTCATTTCTATCATCACTTTTACAACCATGACATTTTGATTTTTTTTAAAATATATATTTGACTAATGAAGTATATTCTAATATAAAGTATTAAAATACATGTTTTATATTTCTTGTAACAGATACACTATCTTAATAGAGTACATGTTGCGTTACGTAATTTAGATCATTATTAACGTAGTGTTGTAGAACGGACTAAGAGCATCTCCAATCTTATACCCAAACTTTTACTCAAATTTAAATTTAAGTAAAAATCACTCAAAACTTCTTCCAACCATTTACCCAAACCTTTACCCAAATCAAAAGAGACTCAAATCTTTACCCAAATTTTTAACCTCTCTTTTTTCCTTTTATCTCCACATTTTTTTTCAAATGTGACATTTTGTTTTTCTTCAACTTTATCTTTAGTTGAATTATATTAGATGCCTTCCCACCCCCCTCCCAAATTTTCACCATCTCTTGAAACAAAAAAAAAATATTTTTACTTTTTTTAAAAAAATTGGATGATAATAATTTTTAATTTTAAATATCTTGAAGGGGAGAAAAATTAAATAGTAAAAATGTTTGGGGAAAGGACTTTGAAAATGTTTATAGGAAATAATTAGAAGAAGAAGTGATTTTTTAAAAAGATTTGAGTAAAACGCAAAGTGATGATTAGAGACACATCATATCAAATCAAGCTTTTACTCAAATTTTAAGTAAAATTTGGGTATAGATTTGAGTAAGGGCTAGAGATGGCCTAACAATCAACCTTGATAAAATAGCATAAAGTTAAATTGTTTATTCAGATTCGTTTATACTGGATTCTAATAAGATAAATAGAAAAGGTAAAAAGTTTTACTTAAATATAAACATAAATGCAAGCCAACGATAAAAAAAGCAATTTAGGCTCATTGGCAAGCCGACCTACCTAATATGTTTTACCTACCCAAACCCAACTATATATGTCTCTTTCAAATGTTTAAAGAACAAAAGGTTCCAATTCAGACTTACAGGTGAGAGAAAGGGAAATGATCATACTAACAACTTAATGCACAGAGCAACTTATTAACAAACTTTCAAATGCTTTTGAACAGAGGTAGGTTAGATACATGCCAAAAATCCAAGTCTGTTCAAAATAACAACTTCGGATGACAATTGACAACAATGTTCAAATAATTCTACTTATTTTATTTTCTTTATTGTATTTTTTTATTGCCTTAGATAGCATTTGAAAACAATTTTGAAAAAACAACTTTTTTTTATTTAAAAGAGTAGTTAAATATCTCTTCAGAAAACATACTTGTGATAAATAATTTCTAATACCTGTCAAAAATTAAAGTCGTTCAAATTAACAACTTCGGATGTCAACAATGTTCGATACTTCTACTTATTTTATTTTCTTTATTTTGCTTTTTTTTTAATGCCTTAGATAGCGTTTGGGGACAATTTTGAATTTTTTTTTAATATTTAATACAATTGCTAAATAGTTTTTCAGAAAATATATTTGTGATAAATTATTTTATCTGACTACAACTATTTTTTGCTTCCTCCAGAAGATAAAATTGCGAAAGATATTCAATTCAAGTTCAAATTAAGTATGATTCAAAATTTCAAAAATTGTCCAAATTTCAAAAAATGTGTTTGAATAAAAAATTCTCTTTTTTCCCTCCTCATTCTCATTCCTTTAAGCATCATTTGGAAGAGGTTGAACAACTTTTAGAGATTATATTTTTGTTGGAATCATATTTAATTCAAACACATCTAGCTGTTCAGGCATTTGAAGAAAACTAGAAACAATTTTTTATTTTAAGAATCTAATAAAAACATAATTTGCAAAATGTTATTTTTAAAAACAGTTTCATCAATTTTTTTTTATCATGTGGAATAAGTTTTCATTAAGATAACCACTTGGAAATATTAATGTCATATCCACGTCACTTATCATTAAGGCAATCATAATATATAATATTTTTCACGTTCTATTTATTATTTTATATATCTCATCAACCGCCTAAATTCACTGTAATAAAATATTATATATTTTTTTATAAGTGAGTTGATATAATTCATATAATATATATTTCATTCTTCTTATATAAGTGAGTTGGTGAGATTATTTGGGGATGTGATTGCACGTGCACGTTTTTCCCTCATCAAATATCAAAAGAGTGCATCGACCGTACAAACAAAAGTCCAAATTCATCAAGCCATCTCTACCATCCATTCCCTGATCCCTCTTAAACAACTCAAACATATCAACTACCCATTCCGGCTCTCCAATCCCAACCGTCCATCAGAAACACTTCCCAAAATACCCCCAGTGAAAAAGAAAACCCCGACAATATCGATTTCAATAATATATATAAAATAATAAAAAATATATAAAACCCCAACGAAAAAGAAAAGTCTTCTTCGATTGGATCAACAAAAGAAGAGAGAGGGACGGATTGGGGAGATGATAACGTGAAACCCTTGTTTTTCTTTTGGTTTCCGAAACCCTAATTCGTTCGATCTTCGTCTGCGATTTCACAACCGTTCATCCGATTAGGCTCGATTGAGGGCGGGGGGGTTTGGTGAGGGGTCGGTGAGGATCGGAGAAGGGAAAGTTCGACTGTTTTCGGTTTTTTTTTTTTTTGGGGGGGGGGGGGGATTTTTTTAGGTTTAGGGTTTATTTATTTTTATTTTTTTCTGGCTGTGGATCTTTCGGATGGAACCTCGCGTGGGGAACAAATTCAGGCTCGGTCGCAAGATCGGGAGCGGATCGTTCGGGGAGATCTATTTGGGTCAGTTGATCTGGTGCTGTTGTTTTGGTTATTTTGTTGTTTAGGGTTGCTGATTGTTGTGGTTTTGTTTTGCAGGTATTAATATCCAGACGAATGAAGAGGTCGCTATTAAACTGGTGAGCTTTACTTTATCATGAAAATTGTGCTTTATTTTTGTTAGTTTTGTGTTCAACTGTAAACTCTGATGAACTGGGTTTGTTGTTTGATGATATCTGCTCAGATGTTTGTTTGGGACGTTTTGGGGAATGTAATTTTAGGGTTTTGTTTGATTAGGATTGCTAGAGAAATTTTCAAAGTGAATTACAAAGTTTTATCTTTTAGAGTGAATTTAGTGTGTGATTATGGATGTTAGTTGGGATTTTAAGTTTGCTTGGAAGTTGTATTGGTGGAGGATGGTGGGACGTAACAAGTTGGTCACTTGGGGTAAAGCAAAAATTATAGCGACTAATTTTGGTAAAGTATTGAAGAATTAGATGTTTATGTGAAAAGATATGAGCAATGCACTTGAGAGTAGAATAGTCTTTTTTAGTTGGCGTTAGATAAATGTTCATTTTCTTTTAATTTTTTGGTTAGCTGATTATAGCTAGCCGTGGGGTTTTGTATTGATCGTCTCAATCATGCACCTTCACGTGTGCATGGCACATGTCCCTCTACATGATTTAATTGGGGATTCAGAAAATTTTGGGAGGGAGTTGTGATGGATCTTTGTGTCATGGGCATGCCATGCCTCTAATAATCATTGTGAACTATTGATTTTTCTATTACATAAGGTTCATTGATCATGGCTTTTTAGCTGACTTGATGTTTATAGATTTTGGTTTTGCGATATAATCAGGCTTCATTTTTTTACTTTTTATGATAAATCAGCTTATCATTTTATTTATTTCCTAGGAAAATGTCAAGACAAAGCATCCCCAGCTCCTCTATGAGTCAAAGCTATACAGAATTCTGCAGGGAGGAAGTAATGATTATCTATTTTTTCCCTTTTCTTGTGCATGGTCTCCCATGGACTTCCTTTTTTGGAGGGTGTGCTTGTTTTATACATCTATAAATATCATGTTTTATTGTTAATTTTGTTTGCAGCTGGTATTCCAAATATCAGATGGTTTGGAGTTGAGGGTGACTATAATGTCCTTGTTATGGATTTGTTGGGGCCTAGTCTTGAAGATCTTTTCAATTTCTGTAGCCGGAAGCTATCTTTGAAGACTGTTCTCATGCTTGCAGACCAGATGGTTGGTTTTTATTTTCAATTGTGCTGTTTCTGCTTTACAGTTATACCACTGTAAATGTTTTATAACGTGTTTTTCTCTAACATCATTTCAGATCAACAGAGTAGAATATGTTCATGGCAAATCTTTCCTGCATCGAGATATCAAACCTGATAACTTTCTTATGGGTTTGGGAAGACGCGCAAACCAGGTGCGGGAATGTTTATATCAGCCTGAGTATTTTTTTTCTATTTTGGCATTACAACTTGAGCTCTGATTGATGTCTTGCCTTCAGGTGTATATTATTGATTTTGGGCTTGCTAAGAAGTATAGAGATGCATCGACTCACCAGCATATTCCATATAGGTAAGCAGCATGAGTTTGTATTTTGTTCTATGAAATGAACAATTTATATTCCTCCTGTCAAAAGTATACTATCACGCTTAGTTAGATGGTGAGCTCATATTCTCATTTATGCGGTCCTACGCTATTTGAAGCATGCAGCTGGCTAATGAATGCATCCTCATAGTGCATATGCGGAAATCAATATCTACTAGTTTAGAAATTATGAAATCATGTGCATATATGTTTATGCCCTTCTGTTAGATCCCTGGATCTATAGTCTATGTTCATATCATGTAATGTATATGATTTCCTTATCCTCTGTCATTAAATTGGGGGGGGGGGGGGGGGAGATGGTGGGACTGCATGTGAGGATGGTTGCCAATTGCAAATGGGTATTTTCCGACAACTTGTTAAATTTTTTTGGGGGGCCGGGGGGGGGGGGGGTTGTAAATTTTTATTTTTTCTTCAATTTTTTATATTTATATATAGGATGAATTTCTATTTCCTAGAAAAAGCAAGATTCTTCAACATCTGGGGGTGATGTGCTGTGTGGCTTTGCTGTTAGGAATTTATTGTAGGGTACATGAATGATCTTGAAAAATGATAATTATCTATAATCATAAAGATAAAAAAAACGATGTATATGATTCAAGTTGTTGATGATAAGGGGGAAAACTAGTGAATTATTTAACATAATTTTGAATATGGACTTCAGGAAGTATATTATATTTCTGGATTTTATTAATAAAAGTTGAGGTATACAAATTTCTTGGCTAGTGGCTCATTTTAGGTGTGCTGTTTGAGAGATTTGTTTTCTTGTCCAGATTTTTTGTCCTGCTGCTATTATTAAAGGGAGAATGACTCTATTGACCACCTTTTTGTGACGTGAGATTGTGGGTTTGGCTTGAAAGAGATTTTTTGAGATGGTCCAGATCCCATGCAGTATTCAATTCTGTTTTAACTTTTCTTGAGGGGAAAGGGACATGATAAGTGGTAGAACCACGTTGTTGTGGTAGATCCTATTGTCAGCTGCGTATGGGTGATTTTGAAGTAGAGAAATGGATTTTTTTTTGTGAACTGTGTCATGGACTACCAATTGTTTGGGAGAGTACAGAGGAGAAGAGCATGATAAAGCTGTATGACTGTGAAGCACAGGTTGGCTCTTTGCTTTGTTTTAAGTTCTGCGTCTAAAACCTCCTTTTCTTCCTTCCTCACTCTGTCTCACTAAAAAAAAATTGTGGGATCTTGGTTGAATTGAGGAATGACTTTGTTGTTCTTTTTTTCTTCATACAGATAAAATTAGTGTATTGTATGATATATATATATATATATATATATATATATATATATATATATATATATATATAGGGACGTGATTACGTGCGGCGAACGGCGGGTGCGGCAGCGATCACGGGTCCATCGCATCGGACGGTCGGGTGCGATTCACGTCGACCGTTGGATGCGATGGACCGCGATCGGACGGCCCACGTCGCGGCCGCACCTGCCGTTCGCCGCACCTAATAATTTTCATATATATATATATATATATATAATATGTAGAATTGATTTGTTTGTCACAATGTCCTTGCCAGTCATATTTTCAAAAAATTTTGTCATGTCATTGCGATTGTTGTGTCCTTGTCCTTGTTCCTGCTGCATGATATGAACTTACTGGTCTAATCTGGTCCTGATTATTATATTTGCAACTTCGTCAAGACAGTGATTTCGAGAAATTATACTCTGATTCACATATCAATTTGAAATCTACTTTCAAATTGCTGAGTAGGGTTGTCCCTTTACCTATTTTCCAGAGCCTTGATTTGTTATAATAATTCTCTATTGAAAACAACCCTGTCTTCTTTTGCATCACTTGAACCAGTGGCAAATTCCCTGAGTTTTCTATCAGAAAATATTTATGTATAACCAGTGATTCACTGATGAAGTCTTTATTCCGAGTTCCTCTGCTTTGTGCATAAAATATGTTCTGCTCATTTGTGATCTATTCATTTCTCATTCCATTGTATTTTTTTTCTAAATTCTCCAGAGAAAATAAGAACCTGACAGGGACAGCAAGATATGCAAGCATGAATACTCATCTCGGCATTGGTATGTGATGTATATTATGGTTTTGATTTATCCTTTGACATCTTGTTTTGTCAAGATTTATGGTTTCCTTCTTCTTTTTAATATTCTGGACTTGCAGTACTGTAATGGTGTCTGACTCTTTGTTGTCATTTGCTAAGAACAAAGCAGGAGGGATGACTTGGAATCTCTTGGATACGTTCTCATGTACTTTCTGAGAGGAAGGTGTGTTCATATTACTCTTCCACTGAATGTTATTTGTTACATAATCTATGTTCATCTAAATACCTATGTTTTTGTCTCTATAGCCTTCCTTGGCAGGGTCTAAAAGCTGGAACTAAGAAACAGAAGTATGAAAAAATAAGTGAAAAAAAGGTGTCTACATCTATTGAGGTAAATTCTCCTTGTAGTTATTTAATACATGTCTGTTGTATGTGTCTCAATAAAATAATATTGATTTTCTTTTCTCATAGGCATTGTGTCGGGGCTATCCTACGGAGTTTGCATCATACTTCCACTATTGCCGCTCACTACGTTTTGATGACAAGCCTGATTATGCTTATCTGAAAAGAATATTTCGCGATCTTTTTATTCGTGAAGGTGAGCTTCTATTTTATTATTTCCTTAAAAAAACTTCTATATTATGAGTGATTTTTTGAGAGAAAATTTAGGTATGATCTTATTAATAGAGTCCTCGAACAAAAGGGGACGAGGGATATCAAACAAAATTAGAAACAGCAAATGAAGATAGTTGAAGTAATCTTCCTATGAAATAAACAACCTAATCGTGGAGAAGATCGTAGCTCCTTACTACCTAAACCACATATTGCCCATAATCATGGAAGGTCTCTCCACGCTTAGAATCCAAATGGTCCATGTTTTAAGTAGGGAGGAAATTTCCGCCCACGTATTCTCAACATATATCCTCTTGTGTTGGAATAGGCATTTGTTGCGAGTCAACCATATACTCCAACATATCTTGTGAGAAACGAGCAATTTAAATTTTGTGAGATTATTTCAATCACTTCTTTTGCATCTCGTATGGAACCATTTCCACATGCCTTTGAAGTCTCTAAATGAGCAATTGGACCCTAAGGTCATGTTGTTATGTTTGATTTAAAGTAATGTGGTGGATTTTGGGAAAGGGAAATGCATATTAACCTTTAAAGAGATCCAATAGCTTTAAGACAACAATTACTCAAATCTTTTTTTTAGTGTTGACATTAACTTTTCCTTAATTTGCAGGTTTTCAGTTTGATTATGTTTTTGACTGGACGATACTAAAGTATCAGCAGTCACAGATTGCCAGTGCACCGCCACGAGCTCTTGTATGTTCATGTTTTTTTGTTTGTTGGTTGTTGAGAATGATTCTGTAATACTTCTCCATTGACCGATGCAAATTTTTTTAGGGTCCTGGGGTTGGAACAAGCTCTGGTTTAGCCCCTGCTATTGCAAATGTAGATAGACAGTCAGGTAAAATTTGTAAGAATCTCAACATGCTTTCTTGTGTTTTCTGGTTTCTTGTTATGTTTGATCTTAAACAGCTGCATTTTTTTTTGAACTTCAAAATTATCACATCATTCATGATCTACTATTCTGCTTCTTGATCTTATGGTGTTTATTCTCTGTGCAACTCTCATTAGTTAAATACTATTTTATTACAATCATGTGGGTTAATTGCACATGTTGGTGTAATTATGTTCCAGGTGGGGAAGATGGACGAGCTGCTGGATGGTCGTCCATGGATCCTTCTCGTCGACGAGTCTCAGGTCCTGCAGCTGTAAATGCGGGCAGCTTATCGAAGCAGAAAAATCCTGTGGCAAATGATTCAGTGGTGACAAAAGATGCTTCGGTGAGCTCCACTTTTTCTCTGTCATTCAATTATTTATGCATGTTACACGCATACTATGGCAGTGAAGCGCATCATAAAATATTTTTCTAGTGATGGGAAGAATTCATCACAGTAGTGGTTTTTCCTGTATTGTTATGCTTCTTTGATGTCTGTTTTCTTGTCTTTCCTTTTCTTTCAATTTGTTTTATACTCTGCCTCCAAGAATCATTGCAGAAAATATCAGTATTTTTATGATTTTTTTTTGTTCTTGCATAAAATCATTCTCTGTAGAATGACAATGGTGTGTGTGTAAATTGCCTGTGTAGAGTCCTCTGCCTTGTGTTATACCAATTACTAACTATCAATTTATATCAATCATCCAAGAAGTTAAATTTATTACTAAATTAGTTAATTTTTGAATATGCAATCAAACCTGAAGCTTCATTTGTATGTCTGCTAAATTTCATTTGATGTGTTTTAGAAGCTATTCATATTCAATCTTTATGAAAAAAGGTGATAAAAATTATCTATTTGTTTTTCATAATCGAAGACAGTATCTGGTGTTTTGTGGGAACAGGTGCAATTCAGTCCGTTGTGCCCAAGATTGTCTAGCATCCAGGGAAATCACAAGTAGTGGACACCTGGGATCCGTAGACCATAGTTCAAAACCATGTGCGGACCGCATGTGCGGTGGGGTCCGCACATGGCATATGCGGCCGCATGTACCGAACATGCGGTCGCACATAGGGTAAGGTAATCGTTCGAACCCCCGTTCGAACCTCCGTTCGAACCCCCGTTCGAACGGAAGTTCGAACTCAGAGGTAGGTTTTACCGTTCGAAGTCCGTTCGAACTGAACTTTGAACGCCCTCTTACCGTTCGAAGTCCGTTCGAACGGAATTCGAACGGTAAGAGACCGTTTGAATTCCGTTCGAACGGAATTCGAACGTGCGCCGCATATTGGGTATAATGTGCGCCCGGGGGCGCACATCAGCATGTGCGGCCGCACGTACCGGTACGTGCGGCCGCATTTCAAACTATGCCGTAGATAGCTGTGTAGTGATTGATTGACCAAAAAGAAGGTTTGAAACAAGGATTGATATGTTTGGGCTAAGCTTTTGGTGGATGTGGGCATGATGTTAGGGCTTAGGTTATATGATTTGGAGAAGAAGGGGGTAGGGTTAGGGTCACCTTTCAATTTTGAACCAGTTCTAGACAAGAGTGCAGTGAGCAAAGTGCACTGGCAGCTCATAGCCTGAAAAATCCAACTCACCCCCACCTCCCCTACCTCTTTTTGGGTTTTTATAGGGAGATTGCAAGTCTTCTAAGGAAATCACTTGTGAAGGATCCAAATGAACATATATTTGTTGTAACTTTAATCATTAAAGCACCATTCAGGCTGCCTGGGCCCAGGCCCACGGGTTTTTTGGGCCAGCCAGCCTGGGCCGGGCTGGCCCGTCAGAAAAAAACCCAGGCTCGTGGTGGCCCGGGCCTAAACAGGCCCTATGGGCCAGACCCAGATTCCGGGCTTGTGGGCAGGCCTACGGGCCTGTTATAAAAAAAATAATAGAAAAAAAAGTCTCGAGTGGCCATATCACAATGGTTCAGGGTTTACGTGTGTTGACGGTAGGTTTTGAGTTTGAGTCTTAGCACCGACTTACCCACTGGTTTGTTGGCTATTATTCGAAAGAATTTTCCATGGGACCAGGAAAACAGGCGGAGGTAGTATTTTCAGTTTGACTGTAAGGTCAGCCACGGGGATCTCTCTTATACCCAAAAATAAAAAATCACACATTTTTTTCTGATGTCTAGTTACTATAGAATTTAGTTTTTTATTTTCAATTTATTAAATTATATGAATGTGCAAATTGTTGGGGTAAGGAAACCTTAGGATTGTTAATTTGGGCTAACCATTGTAATTATTGTATGGGCTGTTTCTTATGCCATCATTTTCTCTAGTTTTGTTTTCTTTCTTCTAGATGCTCACTTGTGAAATTTTCTAATAGCCTCAGATGAACATGATTTTTATATTAGTTGGACAGTTGGTAATTTACTTTGTTTCACCCTTACTTTGGAATTTAACTAAACACATTGCATTATAAATTTCAATTTGTATTCATGTTCTTTGAGTTAGAACTAGTCAGAGGTATATATTTCTTATTCATATCACTTGTCCCAAATCATTAGGCATGTTGTTCAGTTGGTTATTCACTCAATTTTTTGGTGACATTCTTTTGAAGCCGCCCTGGACAAGTTATATGTTGCTTGGAAGGCAAAAGGGTGGAGATATTGGGTTTTATTCTGTGAAGAAACTGAAGTCTTAAAATGAAGTTTGGTTTGTTTGAATAGAAACGGAATTGGTGGGGCCTGGAATTATAGTTGTGAAATTGAACGTTATTATAATCTAGACATTTTTCTCATCTCATGAAGAAACTGAAGTTAGAAAAATGAAGTTTGTTTGGTACTTTGGTTTGGGCTGAAATGGAATTGGTGGGATCACTGGAGGATGCAAAATGACAATATGCTTGAACCTGTGTACATATTAATTGTTTGAATATTGACTCGTTACCAATTTAATGAAATCGGGTAGCCAGTCTACCCTTCCCTTAAAAAAATGTTAATTGTTATTAATTGAAAGAGGATTTAGTGCAGTGTAAAGATTTTATGAGGCATATTGTGTCATGGGTGGTGGAAGTACAAAATAAAGGGCCTTTTCTTATGATTCATCTCTTTCCATCTGGAATCCTTTTTTGTTTTATTTTTTAAATTTTGTCAATCAAGTAAAAAGTGGATTCTCATTCATTTTTAATCATTGTGGGTGTAGACTTCATTTTTTTAAACACACTAATGTCAAACACCTCCCATTGAAAGATTTAGCGTTTACACTTTTTGTTTCTAGGAAACTCGAGGCCATTTCAATTCCCCTGTGCAATTGTCTCATCATCGATCCAGTTCTGGTAAACCCTTTCATGTTCAAATTTTGCTAATTGATTGATTGCTATCTTCCATGGTCCCCCCGCCCCCCCCCCCTCACCCCCCACCCCAAAAGAAACCTCACTGACTTGTTTGTTGGATATCTCCTCTCGTTTGGGAAGACGAATTTTCTTTTGCCTTCCATGCCTTGCATCATTGCATAATTAGAAAATTTTATACTTCCTGTGGTCACTTTTCCATGCGGAACAGTTTGAATGTTTTTGAATTATATAATTTTCTAATCAAGTACATACTTCTACCAAAAAAAAATAAAATAAACACACACTAATGAATTTTATGAATATATTTTTACATTAGGTGACGTGGCGTCCGTGTTTTCTTTTTTCTTTTTCTTCTTTTGGTGCAGTTCTCAAATCCGAATTTTTTGGGGCGTTCAAGCGGATCCTCAAGGCGAGCTGCTGTTTCTAGCAGCCGGGACGTGATGACGGGCAGCAGCGATGTGGACATGATGACCCGACCACGCACGACCGATGCGAGCCCGGGGGCCGCCTTCCGTAAAATCTCAAGCGGGCAGAGGAGCTCCCCTGTGAGCGGCTCAGCGGAGCAGCCCAAACGCTCCTCCTCCGGCAGGAACAACACCTCCTCCAACATAAAGAACTACGAGTCCACTCTCAAAGGGATCGAATGCCTCAACTTTGACACCGATGAGAGGCTTCACTACTAAGCATGGCTTCGCTCACCAAAATGTAAATCGTTATGAAAACCGTGGAGTATGCACGTATACTCTCTCTCAGGTGAACCTCTATTTTTTTTCTGTTCCCTATTTTTATTCTTGTGAGTTTTTTATTTGAGGGAAGCTTGTGATCTACAATTAAGATATAGAAGAAACTGTTGCGGGTGTTTGCTCTGGGAAGGCAACATCTCTGCAACAATAAGATTGGAAAAAAAAAACACAGGAAAAAAAGGTGGTGAGCCTGTAATCTGTGTCTGGAGTTGCATGAGCTTCTCTTATCCGTTCCCTTTTGTTCAGGTGTTTGGATTGACATCTTCATTTGCTATATTCACTTCTGATTTTTTTTACTAAATCCCTTTTATATATATTCTGAAATGAATTGTTTTAAGAGCCACTCATGTGTTGGTGATAGGTTTAGCCTTAGGAGAACATATAAGAAAGATGTTGAAACAACACAGGATGGTGAACTTGAAATTCAATTTTACACTTTGCACAAGCAATGCGTGTTAAGTTTACTTGGGAAAGAATCTGAAGCATTTCCATGAATGAGTTGGGGGACCTTCTCCCTCCCTCATTGCACTCTTTTTACATAGAATGGTTAAGTTGGTATTTTGCTCTCATCTTAGATGGACTCATTTTATGTATAATTCTGTTAGCTATGGACATTGATGATGTCATTCCCTTGCCAACTTTATTAATCAATGTGCGTGTATGCTGGTCCTCATGTTTCTTCACCTAAAAGGTCACCCCAATCTTGTAGGGTGTGAAAGCATGAAGCCTTCATTAGGGGTGATAAACGAGCCGAACGAGTTGACTTGTTCAGGCTCGGCTTGTTTAGTATCGGGCTCGACACGGTTCGGCTCAGGATGGAGTTTAATTTCGTGTTCAAGTTCAGCTAGTTTGGTTCGTGAAAAGCTCAATTGAAGCTTGGTTTAGCTCATTTGTTAAATGAGTCAAGTCAAAACTCAAACTAAGGCTCGATTTGAGCTCGTTTAGCTAAAAAAAAATTTGTTAAGCATTTGAGAAATCATTTTTTATAAATTACAATACCTTATACATGTGAAAATGACATATGTTTGGCCTCGGGTTTTTTGTTTTATGTTAAGTAACGCTAATTTATAAATAGAACTTTAAAAAGTGTTCAAGTTTGGTTTATTTGTTTAATCGAATGAGCTTTAATCTAGTTGAGCCTGGGCTGCTCGCCTCATTTACCACTCATAGCCTTAAAATCCGTTGTCACATGAACATTATAATTCTTCACCTACTTTGACGGGAGCTCATTCAAGATTTTTAAATTTTGGGTTAAGGACATTTACTTCCTTATAAATATAGATAATTCCATGTAAGGTCTTGTCAAAGTTGGAGTATACTTGCAAATCCCTAAAAATTCAAAATAACATAATTATCATCCCTCGGTGAAATTTTCATCCAAATTAACGTCAGAATATATCATCATAATGTACTTGTATAGACATTATAGTTTCAATAAACAATTATATATATAAATTAATCCACTCAAAAGATTAAATTATTTTTAAAGAATTTTTATGTTACATCATCTTCTATATTGACATTGTTTGGAGGGGTTGAAAAATTAAGGATAATTTATTTGTTTCATTGTATGTGTTAGAGTTTACTAAGGTAGATTGAATTATGGTTAAACTCTGTTGACTATAGGATATATTATGATTTATACATCTGTCTCAACTTTAATAGGGATATATATGGAATTATTTATGTTTATAGGGACGTAGATATCTTCAACTCTCAAATTTTTATTACTGTCTTAGGCTCCGTTTGGTAACGAGGTTTGAGCGGATTCCGCTTTTTGAAAAGTTAAAATCTCAAAATCGTGCAGCCAAACGGGTCGGATTCCGGCGGAATCAAAAGCTGGATTCCTTTTAATTTCTCTCTTGAAATCTGTGTTTTTAAAATCTAAAAAAGAACATTTTTTTGTTGGAATCGATTTTTTGAATTGAAAAACAACTTTTTCTACCAAACATTAAACTCCTTCCAAATATTGATTCATGAATTAAAAAAAAATATCCCAAAAAAGTCCAGGTCTAAAATCATCTTAAAAAGCAGCTTTATTTCAAAATCTACTTTTCAATATGTGTTTTCAAACGGAGCCTAGATCATGGATTTTTGAATAATTGAACTAAATAAAAATCTCTGCATATTATAATTATTAACTAGTATAAAGTGGAATATGAATTTTATCAAATTTTTAGAATTAAGTTATTCCAGGCTATTTAACCTAAAAGAATATGTGGGTCCACTGTTAAATCAACTTTCATCACATTTTATAAATCTTTGTCCACATTTTATTCACATTTTATTTAAACAACAAAAACTTTATTATTATGTTTCCAAACAAAAATAATTCAAAACACGACCAAATAAGAAAATCATTTTATCATTATTTATACTAGGATAATCATAAAAATAATAATAATTTAATTCTCGAACCAAACATGGGCTCAAAGAATCTATCCAACTTGGATTCAATGGTACTGAAATAAGGCCCTATTTGAGACTGAGATGGAGATTTAATGCCTCAGGGTTGCACGATTTGGTCGGATTCCGCTTTTTGAAAAGCTGAAATTCCAAAATCATGCAATCAAACTGGGCGGATTCCAACAGAATCAAAAGCTGGATTCCTTTTAATTTCTCTCTCGAAATCCGTGTTTTAAAAAGTTCAAAAACTACGATTTTTTGTCAGAATCGATTTTTTTAATTGAAAAGCAACTTTCTCTATCAAACATTAAACTCCTTTCAAATATTGATTCATGAATTAAAAAAAAACATCCTAAAAAAATGAAGGTTTAAAATCATCTTAAAAAGCAGCTTTATTTCAAAAGCTACTTTTCAATTTGTGTTTCCAAACGGACCCTAGAGATTTTTGGAATTAGTCGTACTAGCCTCATGGATTTTTGGATGGCCGAAATGAATAAGAATCTGCATATTATAATTAACTAGTATAAATTGGAATATGAATTCTATCAAATCCCTAGAATTAAGTTATTCCAAGCTATTTAACCCACAAGAGTATGTGGGTCCACTGTTAAATCAACTTTCATCACATTTTATAAATCTTTGTCCACATTTTATTCACATTTTATTTAAACAACAAAAACTTTATTATTATGTTTCCAAATGAAAATAATTCAAAACATGACCAAATAAGAAAATTATTTTATCATTATTTATACTAGGATAGTCATAGAACTCATAATAATTTAATTCTCGAACCAAACATGGGCTCAAAGAATCCATCCAACTTGGATTCAATGGTATTTAATGCCTCATTTGAAATTCTGACGGGGACGCTCGCGTTTGTCAACACGAGTCACAATGGAAAAGCATTGTTTCCATCAATGTTAAAAAAATTGTAATGTTCATTGAACCGAAAAAATGACCAAATCACTGGTCATTGGTTCAACCATCGGGTTAATCGGAATTGAACTGTGATATCATCATGACTCAATAAATATATTAATATATTAATAATTTAAAATTAATCTATTTTATAATTTGTTAAGGAACATAACAAAAGTAATGTTTTACAATTTGTAAGAGGATGTTTAAAAACTTCATTACATAAATAAAAGAACATAACTCAGTTTAGTAAGAGGACGTACGTACCTGAATAATGCTTTCCAATTTAAAGAAAATAATATATTTTGTTGTTGCTTTGAAGAGAGTGATTTTTAGGCTTTTAAACATTATGTCAATGGGTTTTTTTTACATCTACATAAACCCGAACGGTTCATGTAACCCTACAGCAGTTCTACAAAACCGATGATTCAACAACGCTGGGTTGAATGGCTTATCAATTTTAGAATGGTTCTTTACGTAGGTTGGTTTTGAGGTTGAATCAGACCGGAATCTGGGCTGGTCGACGATCCAACGGATTAAATCGGCCGGTCCAGTCCGATTATCAAAACATTGGTTTCCAAAGCTTCTTTACCTACAGAGAAATGGTATGTGAACATTATTTTTTATGCCCCCAACACCAATGCGGTTTTTTTGTTTGGATTGGGAGTGACGTTCTGCATTTGCTTGTGCAGAATCCACGCCAACACAGTCCCAAACGGACCTAAGTTGCGTTTAACCTACTCTTTTTAAGTGAAAATTTCACCATGAGGAAGTTACAAAATTTTATAGACTGATTTACATTCATTCTTAAATTTTTTTTAACTTATAGTATCTAAATCACATGTATTTTTTTAATGTCAGAGTAAAAATGCATTTTCAACATAAGTGTCTATTAGGGGTACAAGCTTGGTTAGTTACATTGAATATGAAACATCCCAAAATGAGTTTTTAGGGTTTGGATCAATAGTTTTTTTGTTTGCATCAGATATGGGTTGAAAATTTAATAAACTGATTTAATGAGATTGGCTTCTCATAAAAAAATTAAATTAACTGAATCAAATCGATTTAAATTTAAATTTATGATTTATATTCGTAGATTTTACTACTACAAAAATCATATTTAATTCAAACTCATTCCAAAAAATGTCGCCAACAATCTTAACTTTTGCTCAAAAAAAGAAGAAGATGATTTTAAGTTTTAAAAAATAATGTTTGAAATTAATGTCATAATTATTTTTCATTTTTTTCTAAATTTCATGATTTGAATCCCTATTTATTCCCAAATCCTGAACTCATGACAAGGGACCCATTATATTTTTTTTCTGACTTTGAATATGGCATTTAAGCAGTCTCATCTCTCACACACACTATAAAAAAAATTTGAATATAAATTTTCGAATATATTCATGATATCATCTTTCATGAAGGGTCATGACTCTAAAAATAATTTCAGTAGAAATTTGTTATGACATTATTCTTGTCCCATTTCTTCATAGAAAATAACTAAGCGAACATTTTCCTTATCAATAAATGATGTAGCATTGGATGTGGATGACCTGTAGGAGTTGAGTTGGTGGGTTGAGAAGAAATGAAGAAAATGGGTTGAGAGGGCCCACAAAAGGCCTAAACTTTAAATCCTCGTTTGGATGCCGGATAAACCTTGGATAACCCCGAATAACCCTGGATAAAATTTGGATGCCATTTGGAAAGCCCGGAGAAATCCAGATAAAGTGTGTCAGAATATACTAGTATAAAATGGTATATGGATTCTAATCAACCCCTAGAATAAAATTTATCATAGGTTATTCCACCCAAAGAATAAGTGGGCCCACTGTCAAATCAACTGTCATCACCTCTTATAAATCACCTTTTAAATCAACTATCATTACTTTTTTACCTTTTATAAATCTTTATCCATACTTTATTCACATTTTACCCAAACAACAAAACATTTATTCTTACGATTCCCAACGAAAATAATTTAAAACACAACCAAACACAAAATTACTTTATCCTTATTTATACTCACTTATGCTCGGATAAATAAATACCCAAGAATAAATCATATTCTGTATCCAAACGGAGCTAAAAGGTTATAAACTTTGATCCAAACATCGAAACGACTTATATTATATATTTTTTCAGGCTTCTTGAAGAACCCGTCACAATGGGTCACTTTTTTCAAATTTACTTTATAGTAGTTTACTATTTTGACAAATCTTGTAATTTAGACTCATATTAATCACCATTCACTAATGCGTTCGAATTTTTAGTATCTTAGATTTCAAATTTTATGATTTAGGATATCTTCTATTTTTAGTATATTTCACAAGTACGTCATTATGAATTTGCTTTTCTAGGCCACAAAAAGGGGAGCCACTACGGAAAAAAAAAAAATCCTTTTGCCTTCATTTCTTGCATATTCAAGAAGTTTAATGAGAAGAGGACGTGATCTTCTTTATGTCTTGTGTTGTTACAGAGTCAAAAGGTTTATCTAAATCTCTCAACATATCCATATGAAGGGTTGATAGATTATATGAAGGTGGATGAGAGGCAAAATGCATCGAAGGAAAAGAAGGTAAGAAACTATGACCATGTTTGCTGCAGTTTAAATTTACAGATTATAAATTAAAACTTATATATTATAGATTTTAACTTTTTTGATAAACAATTGACATATTTGTTATAGCTATTGAAAGCTAAGCAGATAATAAGTAGTTGTTGATGTTTGTTAGAAAAACTATAAAATAATTTTTTGTTATGTGATTGTTAGAAATACCCATTCAAAATGTAGAAGTTAAATTTAATTTCTGTTTAATAAAAGAAAATGATTTTGCTTATAAAATTAATTTTATAAATATTTAAAGATGAATTATAAAATATTCAACATACATAAAAATCATGTGTGATTGAATTATGAAGGTGTCATTTCTTTAACCATCCAATATGAGATTTTTTATGCATACTCTTTTAATGAGGGAGGAAATCAATATTTGTAATGTAGTTTATGGAACATATGGTAAGGTGGTTAGGTACTTAGGTGTTACCATTGTGATGTATGGATTCATATTTGAAAAACATATTTCATATATCATTTTCATATAAACTCTAGATTAGGCATCAACAACAGGCTCGTACAAAACAGGCCTTATCTCATGGGCTTTTTTTCTAGCCAAGGGCCTGGACCAGAATGGACCGCTGGCGTGGGTATAACCCAGACCCATGTCCTACCCACGGGCTTGGGCCTGTATGAACCGGATGGACCGGGTTAAGCTCCGGACCCACGGGCAGATTTATATTATTTTTAAAAAATTAAATAAGAGTGTTGTTACACTCTACAAGTGGGCTCCGGTCAGATTTTGGCCCTCCAAGTCCGGGCGATGAAGATCGGGTTTGCGGACTTCAAGCTAAATGTTCTATTATAGACTGTTGAACGAGGCACAAAGAAAAGATAATGGTGTCTTTTGGTTTTTCGTTTGGATTTAAAGTCTGTTAAAAAACTTATCTTGAGAGAGGGTCTATTCCTCAATTTGTAAGGGTAATTTAGTCTTTTTTATACTTATTACTTTAGCTTGTTCTTTGTTAATGTTAAGAGAGATTATAATTTTTTAAGTGATGATTGTATGAGGTTACTTTGGGTGCGTTTGGTTGCGCGATTGCAAAACTGATTCTGCAGGAATCTACGATTGCAAAACTGATTCTGCAGGAAGCTCACTTTCTCAGCTTTTTGAAATCGCAGCTTTTGGACACTATTTGCCTGCAATCACTGGGTTTAAAACTGCGATTACAAAACTGTTTGGTTGCACGATTGTAAACGCAGCTTCCTGCAATCACAATCGCAGCACAATCGCGCAACCAAACGCACCCTTTGTGTCAGAGCGGCGGTGTTAAGGAAAGAAACAATATATATTTCAATTGTTTGTTCACAGTGAATTTATACTTCCTCTTCTCTGGGAATGAAAGCAAATTACCAAGCAAGCCTTGTACAAATAAAAAATATATCACTATTAACAAGAAATCGAGATATAGTTGTCTCTTTTCACCCTTTCTCAAAAACAACCCTATACTATAACAACCCTATACTATAACACTAAAAAAAAAATCTTTTAATCCTAAGAAGGAATAAACTAAAAACCCTCAGTGGTTCAACCTATCATATTCATACATTCTGAATCAAGGTACTGGTATTAGTTATAGTTATTAATTACATTATCACTAGTTATAATATATTGTTGTTTAGTTAAAGATGCAGCAAAACATGCACTGATTGTGGACAGGTTCATTGTGCACCTCATCCTCACCCAACTTGAATGTGATTTGCCCCCAAATTTAGCCAATCTTGTAAACTATATCATAATGTGTACTTTAAAGGATTTGATTCAAACTATTAAATTTGTAAAATAAACTCATATGGTGCCTGCTCTAGGTAACAACTTCACCAGTTGATAATTGATTTATTTTTATTTTTCTTAAAAATTGTAAATCGTTAAATTATGACATTTGGTACAAGATCCTATAATAACAAACAATTCTCACAAGAACAATTCAAAGTCTGCTTGTTGTTGCAAATTCAATTATAGTTTGACAGATGATCAATCAAAGTCTGCAGAAACCACTCCTGGATTTTTAACTCACTAAATGAAATCATGAGATTAGTTTATCTAACTTAACAAAAAGAACAAATCAATTCTTGACGGGTTAAAAAATATTCCATTCCCGATCCTGTGTTCGAGTTTTACTCCTGCAAAAAAAAAAAGGAATAATGTTGCACTCACTCCTTTTCGCCAGCCCCAAATCCAGTCCGCTTCCATTTTGATTTTTTTAAAATATCATATATCATCTAATAAAGTAGGCTTATATAAAAGATGAAGTATATATATTCCAATGAATTGTATGGACTCATTTAAAAAAAAAAAAGAAAAAAAAAAAGAGATATAATACCTCATTATAGTATAAGTACATGTGATTAACGAGGCATATGAGACTGGAAACTGAGTTGAAAAATGAACTATGTGTAACACCGATTGAAAATAATAATAAAAGATACAATTATCTACTAAAGAAACTTGGCATTAGAGGTTATCTACTAAAGGAGGTTATGAAAATATTTCAAAAGCTGATCATTACACAAGTTTGTACACATTTATTTTGTAGTAGAATAGATGTTGGATTTAAAAGTCATTAGAGCAGTAATGCTAATTAAAAATAAAACACTTAAAAACTTCTTTTGTGGCTGACCTTACCTCAATAGTATGCCCACTTTTTTTTTTTTTTTTTTTTGATTGTTCATGCCCACTTTGCTTTCTGCTGTGGACATTTGATTATGATATATTCCTTTATCTTTTGCCACACATTTTTAAAACCTTGCATAATTTGGCCAATCCTCCTGTTGAAAGATCTGTTTAGGATAAGATAAAACTACAATTATATCAATCTGTCCACTCAATGTGTTATCAAAAGGACCATCTGATAGGCATAGGCATAGGAGACCTACATATTTTTTTGTATTGAAAGTGAACCCTTTTTTTTTTTTGGTTTTAAACAAACAATAGGTATCTTCACGTTTGAGCACTGACAGACATTTCAGGTTTCCATTGAAATGGTGATGAGCATTTGCACTAGTTATTTATTTATATAATTATTTAGTGAGACAATATTTTATTGTTTAACTAGTGAGGAAGATGGATGGCCGATGCAAACCTGACTCACACAAGTTGAAAAAAAAGACTCATTTAAGTTATAGATAACTATTTTAGTATAAATAACTATATGTGGAATAAATCAAGTCTAAAATTTTTTTTATCCCCAAATCTCTTTAACTATAATAACAATAAACATTAGAATTTCAAGACTCTCATTCTTTCCAATGTATCTCTCTTCCCTCACTCCCCTCAAAGCAATTTCTTTTTCATTGTTTCTCTCAAATTCATCTTTCTCTCTCCATTGAATAATATAGCATTCAGCCCCTCTTTTAAAGGTGTATTTTTTATTTTATAATTTTCTTGTTTCATTAAAATTAATTTTTTTCTTTTTATTATGCATATATAATAATGTAGAAGGTTTTAATTTAAATGTTGTATAATATTGTATATATATTTTATAATATTTTTAACTTAAAATAAAATGATTTGTAATATTCAAATAATATAGATTTTGTTGTAAAAAACATATAAAGCATCATTTTAAAAATTCACCTGGGACACAACCACAAAATTCAATATAATTCTCAAGACCGGCCCTGATGATATGACATGTGTACATCAATAATAAGTAATGATGTGAGATTGGCATATGAATCTCTTTTAAATCAATAAAATAAATTAAGTGAAATAATACAATTTCAAAAAACATATGAAATATCATTGTCCACCACCAGTTTATGCCACCTATTCTAACATATGTATCAACCTACAACCAAACAGTTTTTTTTGGATTTATATATATATCCTTTCCACATCTATCCTTATTCCCAAACAGGGGCTACTGGAACATAAACTCCAAATACAGGAAATGGAGACATTTTCAAACTCAGCCAGACAACTAAGATATAATAATCCTCAAATTAGATGATAAGTATCTTCTATATAGAAAATATAATTTAATCCATACAGAGTTATTGAGATTGGATAAGATCTTATTTAAATCGATGATCAAGATGTTCTAACCATTGGAGGATTGATGGTCCATGATAATTATCTAAATTGGGTCTTGGGCCCGATGTACGGTTCATGGGTTTGGGCCAGATCTAGGCCTGTCAACGGGTTGCAGGTCGATCTGGGCCCGACCTGATAAAATGCGTAAATATCCGACCTGAAGGACCCGACAATCAAAACGGGTTGGGTCCGAGTCCACCCCGACCCGATCCTATGGACCCGTTAGACCCGATTGACCCAACCCAAATATTATGTGATTTTTTATTTATGATCCAACTTTATATTCATTATTCAATCAAACATTTATAACTAAATATTGAATAATCATTTAAAATTTTAAACATTTGAAATTTTTTTACAACATTTTAACTTCACGTAAAAGCATAATAATTCAAAATATATTCTAAATATTCCCTCATAAAACATTTAAAAATAAAAATAGTGAAGAACCATTTATAATACACCAGACTCTATTAAAAAGCAAAAAAAATGAAGCCATTGTAGGCCCTTGAAAAGTTCATCAACCTCTCTTTGTCTGGCTTAGATTTGTTAATGACTTAACCTGAGACCCGATATGAACCTGACAATCAAACGTGTCCGGTTCGGGTTCACCCCGACCTGACCCGGACCCGTTGATAGGCCTAGCCGGGTCTAGTACTGCAACTCGGGCGGGTTGGATTAATGTCGGGTTGGATTCGAATTGACCCTAATCCGAACCCAACCCGAAGTTCAAAATGTTCACCCCTAACCCGACCTAACCCAAATTCTAACCCGATGCTCTAACCCGAACCCACCCCGTGATAACTCGAACCAATATGCGGAACCTAATTTTGAAGCCTAATTTTTAACAAAAAAATAAAATACACATATTTCATAAATTTTAATCACCCATTAAATCAATTTTAATCACAAAAAAAAATTATATAGTGATCCAATGGTAGAGATTTAGAACGAACCCAACCCGATTTCTAACTCAATCCGAATTGGCCAATTCGAATCCGAACCCGATTTTTACAACCCAACTCATGTAAAAATCGGGTTCAACACGTCGGATTCTGGTTAAACCCGACCCAAGTTGCAGCCCTAGCTGGATCTGCAGCATTAGTTGAAAGTGTGCTTATACACTCAGTTTTTTTACAGTCCAAAATATAGTCCAATATACCTCGTTAAAAATATAGTGAAACATATACCTCGTTAGATGATGTATATATACCATATTAAATTTTTTTCTTACAGTTACTAAAAATAGGTTCATTCAATTTGAAATGTAGCGAGATACACTTTTTATTAAAGCATATACCACATTAGATGATGTTTATTAATTTTTTTAAAATGAAAACATGTGTGGTTTGAGTTTTGGTTGGTAAAAATGATTTAATCTAACATTTTCCTAACTCAAAAAAGGATAATTGTTTCAACCTGGTATACACTTAGTCCGATTTGCAGTCCTTTCTGTAGTGATCCCTCAACTATACACTGGGATAATACAATATATATACACTGTGATATACACTGTGATATATGAAAATGAAAAATATTTTTAATTTTATTTTTAAAAAAATACTTGTGTATCTCAGTTTATATTTTACTTTATGTAACATATGTAATCCAATAGATGCGTGTATATTTTTTTAAAAAAAGAAACTTGATGAGGATTATGGATGAGTGATTGCTCACAGAATGGACATATCATTTCCAAATTATTTTGCTTTATTCTTACAAAAATGCATAGCTCAACAAGATCCTTTTGCTTTTTTTGATTCTTCTTCTATTATTCTCTCACCTTCATTCATTCATGTTTTATTTCTACGCTTTTTTTTTAAAATAAAAAATGACTATAATTAACTTAAAAAAAAATACCAAGCAAAAAAACCTAAAATTTGACATTAATTTATAAATATATATAATGAGCACTCAAGGAAAGAAGTGCCTAAGTGAAGCCAAGAAAAGCATTGAAAAAAATAAATTTCGGTCTCCATCTTTAGCATGTAAAGAAAGATTCCTCTGAAAGTCTGAATTATAATTCCGAATGGGTATGTCAACAAATGTTTGTATAGTTTATCAAATTAATTAAACAATTCTCAACTTGGTGCTCACATTACATGCTCACATTACATGGGATTAAAAAATCTGCATAAACTAATCCTATTAAATTTAGACTGTCTGAGTTCTATTAAGGCAGTGGATTGGAGAAATATATTTATAAGCATATTTGAAAAATATCCTCTCTATTAATACCCACTTGGATATTACTATATCTCAACTTGTTTTGATGGGAGGTTGTACATTACATTAATCATTATCTTTTGTTTAATTATTTTTATTTATTAAATTGGGCATCTGAGATAAAATCTGGATATTTTCATCCTTTTTTTAAAAATAGAATAAAACTATATATTTTAAATCACAATTATAGGTGATACTTTTATACATTTTTTTTCACATATTAATTTTGGGGGTTTTAGTTTTAAATCATTGTAAACATGCCTATTTAGGGATTGATCCCTCGCTTCTTCATATTTCTTTTTAAGTCCCAACTTCAACCGCTTATTTCGTTTTTAGTCATTCAGCAAAACATCAGTCCATATTCCATTTGTTTTTAAAATGTGATTTTATTTTTAAGTCTCTTTAAACTATGTTATTTAGTGATCAATTCCCCCTTCTTCATATTTCGTTTTAAGTCACAACTTCAAATGTCTTTTTCTTATTAGTCCATAGACAAAATGTCCGTATAATTTTATAAGTATTTTGATATTTCAAACTTGTATACAAAATTGTATTTATTTGGATATTAGTGATTTTATGGGAATCTAATATATTTATATATATATATATATATATATATATTTAACATTTAAGCTATTATTATTTTAGTTTTTATTTATTTTAATATTTCATAATTTTCAACCAAGAAAAAACAAAATTCAATAATAAAAAAATTCTCAAAATTTGCTTATGTAATCAATCTTAATTAGACAGTTAAGACTCTAAGATCATGCAATCTCGGGCAATCTCGGATTGGGTGCGCATATGTATTGAATAACACTGAAATTATCACTAAACACCTAACAATACAAATGCAGTTTTCGTTTAGATATTTCAATAAGCATTTTGTATACAAATTTCAAATATCAAAATACTTACAAAATCATATAAATTTTTGTTCACGGATTAATAATAAAAAAATATTTGAAGTTGGGGGCTTGAAATGAAATATGAAGAAGGGAGGGACTGATCACTAAATAACATAGTTTATAGGGACTTAAAAAATCACATTTTATGAACTAACGGTACATCAACAGACGTTTGACAGAGGGACTAAAAACAAAATAGACGGTTGAAGTTGGGGATCTAAAATTTTTTTGAAGAAGGGAGGAATCAATCAAACATGTTTACATGGACTTAAAACTAAAAATCCCATTAATTTTTCATCTAAAATGTATGATGGTTTATTTTATTTAATCTTATATAAAACATATGATATTTTTTCCAATAAAATGTCTAAGATAAGATACCTTCTGAATCCTCAACAATTGTCAAAGATGCCCATTTCAAATGTTTTCAATATTCTGGACACTCCCCAACAGTATCAATGCAATAATTTAGCAAAAGTCCTATAAATTTGATTCATAACCATCCATTAATTTTAAATCCCTCTTATAAAAAAATGGCAATTGTCAAAGATGCCCATTCCAATCCCGAGGCCTTTTAGCCACCAACCTCAAAGCCATTGGTGAATCTTTGTTTTGCTCCAACCACTGTTATTTATGTTAATATTATATTAACATATATTAGAAAGGGAGAGAGAGAGAGAGTTGTGCATCTCCACTAAACTATATTATATAATGTATTTGTCTATATTAAATTTATAGAGAATAAGAAAATGTTACACTCATACTATTTTACAGTGTAAAACACAAATTATACGTGTTTTTATTTTTTTAAAATTAATAATGTATTTACTTTTATAAAAGTTGAAATATATATTTTAAGCTCTCGTTTGGAATGAGAATAAGTCATCGGATAACCTGATATTGACTGGAATAAGGGTTTTAACTCGTTTGTTCGTCTAGTATATCTTGGAATATCTTATGCAGAATAAACTGGTATAAAGCTGTATATAGATTTCAATCAACCCTGAAATTAAAGTTATTCTAGGTTATTCCACCTAAAGAATATGTGGTTCCACTGTCAAATCAACCGTCATCACCTTTTATAAATCACACGTCAAATCAATTATCATTATTTTTTTACCTTTTATAAATCCTTATCCATGCTTTATTTACATTTTACTCAAACAACAAAACATTTATTCTTACGTTTATCAACGAAAATAATTTAAAACACAACCAAACACAAAATCTCTTTATCCTTATTTATACTCACTTATGCCGGAATAAATGTATACCCAAGAATAAATCATATTCCCGTTCCAAACGGGGGCTAATGAATCGAATGATATCATTTGTAGAAAATGTGAAAAAATTTCAGTGAGGCATATACCTTAATTCAGCTAGTGAAGATGGTTAATTATATATATGGACTGCATTTGATATTGTAAAAAAGACTGAGTGCAACATAGCTCATTTACAAAACATCCACATTATGTAACAAAGTAAATAAAAATGAACCATAGAATCTCATTCATTCAAAGAAAGTTTTTTGTAAGTATACATAGCTAATAAAATAGACTGCATGTAAGGGCTATGTAACAATTGCGGAATAAACCCAAGGGGACATTTTTAAAAGTTGTGTGTAATAATAATATATATATAAAACGAGGAAGAATGTCAAGGAATATATGTAAGCATCAAGTATGTGAAGAAAGTTAGATTTGTAAATACAAGTCCTTTTACAACAATGCCCACACATGCTCTCACATGCGTGTGAATTTCTTATAATGAAGACACCTATAAATATATAAATATATATATCCACCAAAAAATAATGTCCAACCAATTTCCTCTCCTACCATTATTAAATACCATTCCTATCTTACATCCCAATTCATCACCATTTGTTCTTTTTTTTTTTTCAAGCCTCAACATTGTCTCCCTTTTCTTTAGTGGTTTGTGTTTTGTTGAACAAATATGGGAAGGAAATGCTCCCATTGTGGTAACAATGGACATAATTCAAGGACTTGCAGCAGTAGTTCAGGAAGTATGTGTTGTAGTCTGAGACTTTTTGGGGTGCAGCTTCAAATAGCCTCCTCACCCATGAAGAGGAGCTTCAGCATGGATTGCTTGTCTTCCTCTTCGTCGTCTTCGCCTTCGACTTCTTCTTCTCTTGTTTCCATTGATGAAGCTTCTAATAAGATCTCCAATGGATACCTTTCTGATGGTCTCTTGGGCAGATCTCATCAAGACAGAAAGAAGGGTGAGTGGATTAAGATTTGGTTTTGTTTGTTTTGAGTTTCTTAACATGTAGTTTGTTGTTTCTTGATTGTATTGATGGATTGTTGAAGAGTTTTGTTTCTTGATTTTGCTCACAATCCTTATTATCTTAGTTGTTTTAGTCTTTGTTATATTTAATCCACATGTAATATCATGTTGTAATCTTGATCTATTGCCAATTTAGTAATCTTTCTTGTTCTTCTTCTTTTTAAGTGACTTTTAAAATCTTTCATTTATCTTTCGATGGAACATTAGAATTGGATTTTTTTCCAGAAAGAAGAGATTATTTTTCTGGATCAGGATCACCAAACTGACCTTTCATTGATCTTTAACAAAGAAATATATCAAATTTGAAGCGTGATTTATTTGATTTGACAAAATTGAATCATATATATTTTGATTTTATAGGCACACCATGGACCGAGGAAGAGCACCGAATGTTCCTAATTGGGCTAGAACAGCTCGGACGAGGAGATTGGAGAGGCATTTCAAGGAGCTTTGTTACAACGAGGACTCCAACCCAAGTGGCTAGTCATGCTCAGAAGTACTTCCTCAGACAGGCCAACCTCAACAAGAAGAAACGTCGATTGAGCCTCTTCGATGTGGTAAAAAAAAAAAACTAAATTAAATCTTCTATACTCCCACTAGTACTATACCATCTTCATTTCTCACCATGTTAAAGTTGCAAACAGTTTTGGACAGCTTTTACAGATTCTGTTTTTTCAATAATCATAGTTAATTCAAACTCGTTTTAAACGCCCTCCAAACAACGTTTAATTTTATTTGAAAAGTTATTTTAAGTGAAGCTATTTTTCAACTCATTTTAACCTGCCTAAGAAAAGTCTCTCTTGCTTCATTGCAGGTTGGAAATGAAGTACCATTTGTTCCAAACCTGCCACTGAATACAACAATGCGAGAGATTCACAATAATTCTCCTTCGATCGATCTCAATTGCGTGGAAAAAGATGTCCAATTAGAAGGCGATTCGCACCTGTATCTGATGCCAGTGCGCCCACCTCCTCTGTTACCAGATCTGGAGCTAACTATTGCTTCTCCAAATACGCTAAAGTATTGCCAATCATCGTCACTTTTCGGGGGACCGGTTAGGGTGACCTGACTTGAAGTTTCAAATCATTGAATGTTCAGTTAAAGAGAAAAAAGTATAATGAATCTCACATCAGTAGTACTTTTTTTGTTTATCCTACAATATGTACTCTTGCAAGTTTTAATGGTTTTGTTGAAACCTTAGTGAATGAAGCATCTATTGAGGATCTTGCACGAGACTTGATCCAGTCATAGATCCCATTATTTTTAATCAGTCTCTCATAAAAGATTTAATTTGACAAAAAATCCCAGTGTTAATCATGTGAAATTTTCACTTGCAATGGAAAATTGATCAAACCTGATAGGATCCAACTCTGATATGGATTTTGCACAATTTGAGCATACAATCCTCATTTGCTGTTTTTATCTGCCTAGAGGACAACCTTTCTCAATTATGTTGATTTGGAGGGGCTGTCAAAGGTGGAATATCACTTCATCATGTTAATAACAACATCCAATACGAGAAACTTTACTGGAATTAAAAATGAGAAGACAACATGATGAATTTAATACAAAATGGAAAAGGAAAATTTGATAGTCAAATTTTAGAGTGATGAGTGGTGTGAGTCTCATGATATTGCAATAAAAAAATAAGAAAAATATGTCGTCATGGTTTATGATGCATGAGACAACTTAAACATCACATGGCTATAATGAAGTTTCTGTGGATGATTTTGCAGCATTGGACCTGTTTGTTAGTCTATTCAATGTATTTAGAAATTTTATACCTATCCAAAACTGATGTAAATTTATTTTATTTGTTGTAAACAAACTATAGATCTGGTTCAATAAGTAGGGTTAAGATAAGCTAACTCATTTCTCATGGTTCAACGAGAATGATTTGTTTTTCTCCCTTCTTTTGTTAGCTTATATTCTAAGGGCCCGTATGGGGTGTGATATAGACTTGTTCATCTTTAATAGCTATATCGGGAGAGATAATAATCCATGTTGAATAAATAAATTTTTTGTTTGGTTGCCTTTTATGTTATTCTCATTGAGAAACGTAAAAATAACTTTTTTGTTATTTGATTCACCTTGGATAAAATGATGATAAGTAGTGGATAAGGCATAGATAAGAGTTTATGACTTTTTAAATGAAAATTATACCATTGAATAAGTGTGAGAGATGTGTGACTGATTTGATATATGCATAGTTTTTGGAATGTGTTTGAGACTGTTAGGTGAGATATTTTTTAAAATGACAGGAAAATGTATTTTTATCCATTTGCATAGATAAACTTTGATAAGCAATTCCAGCATTTCTTTAAAATTGTTATCAATCTTTATCCTACTTTATCAAGACATAACTATCAGAGTTTATCTCTAATATTCACTCATATTCTCTGTTAATTATCCATCACAAATGGGGGATAAGTTTCTAACTTTCTTTATTTAAATTTTGTAATCCTATACATTTGACAAAACAGATCATTGTTTGGCATTTAAATAGTGATTGATCATGGTGTGATTTGTATGTATGTAGAAATTCAAAAATATTGTATCTGCAGATTTGACCCAGATGTTGATCTGCAAAAACTAAGCATTGCCAATCAAACTAGAATGCTTAAAGGAGAAACTAAAGCTCCCATTTGGATAACGAGTTAAGTCCGGATAAGAGTGGTATAAGGGTGGATAGGGAAAATGACTATTTGTTTGCAGAGTATAACTTGGTATTACTAAGCCAGTTTAAACGAGTATAAGAGAGTATAATAATTCTAAGTAACCCATAGGATAAGCTATACTCACTTTATCTATTCTCATGGGTCCCACATGTCAAATAAACTTTTTATATCTTATTACATCAAATCACCTATCAACACCTCTTATATCAAAGGACCCACATGTCAAATCAATTTTTCACACTTTATTTATATTTTATTATTTATCAATCAAGCAATACAACCTTTATTCTTATGTTTTCTAATGAAAATAATAAAAACATAATCAAATAGAAAATCTCTTATTACTGTAGAATTGTTATCTATATTGATATAATTATCTATCCGGAATAACTCAATTCTTCAATTCAAATGAGGGTACTGAATGTATGATGACTTGTTGTCACTTTCTATGTGTTGCATCTTTTTAGTGTTTTTCACATTTATTTTGTTCCCATTCACAGGAAAATTGGTTGAGAAGACATGATGCACGAGTATGGAGTAGAAATACCAATGAACATATTATAAACTTTAATACCATATGTGATGTCACTCATGTAAATTAATATTTTCTGAGAATCATTGTTGGATATATTCTTTCTTGCTTATATATATGGATTCTTGTTATATTATATCTTGAGTGTATTTCATCTGTTCAAAATTCGATCAACTTTATATTAGGCCCATTGTATATAATAATTCAACACATATAACAAGTTTAAGGCTCAGTTAATAGGGCTCTTTCATGCTCGGGTTGTTGACACCTTCCACAGAAATATGACAACTATTTTTTTATAGCAAGATTAGTTTAAGATAATTAAATAATACAATTGAATAAATTGAGTAGATCAAAGGGGCATGTAATCTTAAAATATTATTGACATTGAATCATACTATCTTTTGGAAGATACTATAGAGTTTTTCAAGTTGTAAGACATTATTTTTATCAACCAGAAGTTATATTTCCCTTTCAGTCATCTCTTTCATCGTCTCAAATTTAGGGAAAAATATTTATTAAGCTTTGTTGAATATGCAGCCGGATGTCTTGATCATTCAACAATTGATTGAAAGTCACCCATTAAAATGTGTTAAATTAGGTTGGTGTGATAAGTGCATATATGGATTTTTCTATGCCAATGATGCAATTCAGGTTGTCAAATAGTGTTATCAGCAATGGATGGTGGAAGAGAATACTAGGTGTTCATGTATATATCATGCAATGTAACTTTCAGAAAATAAATACGCCCAACTTTGAAAATGATGTTGTTAATTATATGTGCTATGTCATACTGTATTACATGTGTAATCCTATGTGTACTCGTATATAAAAGGGATTGAACCCTAAGTGAAATACAATGATTCCCATTATTTTATTCTAACATGGTATCAGAGCCATCACCTCAAAAACTCTAATTTTTTTTGGAATCTTCATCACCGCCGTCGTCGTCCCTGTCAACGTCGTCGTCATCTATCGTCGTCGACATCGTCATCATCGCCGTCACTGTCGCCGTCGTGCCCCTGCCGCTGATGTGCGCTGCCCTGCCGCTGCTCGCGCCACCCTGCCGCGCCTTGCCTGAGCGCGTGTCTAGCCTTGTTGCGCCTAGCTCGAGCACGCCACTGGCTCTGTTGCACTTGCTCGAGCGCGCCGCACCCTGCCCTGCCCGAGTGCGCCCTGCCCGAGCGCGTCCTGCCCTACCTGAGCGGGCCCTGCCAGAGTGCGCCTTGCCCAGGAATCACTGCGCTGATTCTGCCCGAATTTTTCGGGATCTGTTGGGACAACTCGTGCCAGCCTGTCTCGAGCGTTCCGGAACGTCCCGGACCCGATCCAGCACCCGTCCCGGACTCGACCCAGCACCCATCCGCAAACCCGGTCCAGCTACCCGAATTGACCCAGCATCCAACCCAGCTCCGCGAACCTCGCCCAGCATCCGACATAGATCCGATCCGGATCTGCGAACCCGGCCCGGCACCCGACCCGGGTCCGCCCTCAGGTCACCTTCAGCCTCCCTCTGGCTCCTTCGGCACCCTCTGCCGCCACCGGCTGCTCTTCCCCGCCTTCGGCTCCTCCTTGAGACTCCGAATCACTAAATCGGTCATAACTTCATCTCCAGAAATCCGATTCAGGTGTTCCAGGAGTCCATTTTGTTCGATTTTTCATGCTCTACGTCCTCGTTTGCTTCTGATCCTTATCCGAGTGATTCCGCACAATGTCAGAAACCAACGACGACCCTACTCTTCCGCCACCCACTTCGAAGGTGGATGATCTCCCTCAGGCTGCTATGGTATCTAATCTCTCTCAGGCTGCTACTCTTTTCTGAGATGGTATGTTTTGAGAATTTTTGGGACAATCTTCCGAATTCGATGGATTTTCCTCTTAGTTCTGCAGACGATTGGTCACTCTGGCACATTACGGTGCAAAGCGCTCTCGATCGTTGTGATCTTGTCGGTTATATTGATGGTTCTACTGTGCAATCATCTGATCAAGAGCCGACATATATCACCTGGCGCACACAGGACAGACGTGTATGCTCTTATTTGATCAATTCTATTGATCGTTTGATCCGTCCAGATCTCAATGGTTTCACGTCATCCGCCGCACTATGGACTCATCTTTGTGATCGCTTTGTAGAGAAAAGCGATGCTCGTGAATATCAATTTCTAATCGAGATTCAGACTGCTACTCAAGGTGATCTATCTGCTTAGACTTTCTATGGCCGCATGAGGGCGAACTTCGGGGAGCTTCGTGCCCTTGAGCTTGGACCGATGGCCACTCCCGCCAAGCGAGAAGCCTTTCGTGATTGTCGCGAGTTGTACCAGTATCTGATGGCTCTTCATCCAGAGTTTTCTGCCTTGGCCGGTCAAATTATACATCGGGATCCACTTCCTCGACTGGTATCCGCTGTCGCTGAGGTTTTTGCTGAGGAGACTTGTCTTCACACCATTGCATTGCGCCAGTCCACTCCATCTTCCACTTATGAGGGTGTCTTGGAGGCTACTCCTACGTTTCTCACAGGTTCTTCTTGAAAGAATACAGTTTGTGCTCACTGCAAGAAGCCTGGACATCCGATCGTTGATTGTTGGAAGCTTCATCCTGAAAAACGCTTTGGACCTAAATGAAGAGGACAGCGTCGCACCATTGCTCCCTATACTTCTCCTGCTGTTGCTACTGACGCTCCGTCTTCCTACACAGATCAGCTTGGGCATATTCGAGAGAGTCTTGATCAGCTGATTGTGCAGCGACCACCTCCTAGTTCTTCTACTCCCTCTGCTTTCTCTACTATTTCGGGTACTCCTGTTCATTGGATTTTTTATTTAGGTGCTTCACATCACATGACACCGGACAGTTCTGTCCTCACTGCATGCTCACCAGCCCCTTCACACCTGCCCACGATTCATACTGCAGATAGCTCTCCCTTAGTCATCACGCAGTGTGGATCGATCACTACCACATATGACCCTATAGGACGCCTTGCATTACCGTTTCTGGTGCTTCAATCTATTAGTCGATTGTGTGATTCTGGTCTCACTGTTACCTTTACCACCTCTGGTTAACTTGTGCAGGATCCATGATCAGGGCAGAGAATTGGTGTTGGACGTAGGCTTGGTGGACTTTATTACGTGGAGTATCTTCGTCTTCCCATTCCTAATCCATCTGTCTTCTGTGGTAGTGTCACTTCTGATGTCGACTTGTGGCATCGAATGTTAGGTCATGTGTCTGAATCTTATCTCAAAGAACTATTTCAGTCTGGTGTTTTAGGTAGTGTTTCTTTTTCTCCACTTGCTATTTGCGAGGGCTGTAAATTATCCAAACATGTGGCTACTCCTTTTAGTCCTAGTAATAATAAGTCCTCTAGTCCATTTGATCTTGTTCATTCTGACATTTGGGGCCTATCTCATATAACCTCAAAGAGTGATTTTTCTTATTATATTAGTTTTATTGATGACTACTCTCATTTACTTGGATTTATTTATTGCATCATCGTTCTGTGGTTCTCAAAATTTATGAGATTTTTACCAATATGATTTATACCCAATTTCAAGCTCGTGTCAAAACTTTTAGGTCTGATTGTGCTCAAGAATACATCTCTTCTACGATGCGTTCTTTTCTTCATTCTCATGGCATCCTCTTTCAACAATCATGCCCCTATACTCATGAGCAAAGTGAGGTTGTTGAACGTAAACATTGTCATATTCTTGAGACGACACATGCTCTCTTACTTTACTCTTCAGTCCCGAGTACATTCTGGGCTGAGGCTTCTTTTCTTTCTGTCCATCTTATCAATATTACACCCTCCTCTGTCCTCTCCGGTATGACTCCTCATGAGCATCTTTATTCTTCTCGCCTTGATTATAGGAGACTTCGCACATTTGGATGTACGTGTTTTGTGCTTCTCCCTCCTCATCAACGCACCAAGTTGGTCGCTCGGTCAGTAAAGTGTGTATTACTGAGAATTAGCTTTGAACACAAGGGTTATTGCTGCTATAATCTTGTTGGAGATCGTTTTTGGATCACTCGTCATGTGTCCTTTGTCGATGATGTTCCCTATTTTTCTTTTTCATCCGCTTCGTCCTCTCATCCTGTGCATTCTTCTGTTCAGGTCTCTCCTATTACGTCTCTTCCTTTTCTTGGACTACCTGTTGCACTAGAGTCTGTTCCTACCCCTACGCCACAACCTGACACTCCTGCAGATAATCCACCCTCTCCTCCCAGTGTGTCTCCTATTGCCCCTACTGAAGATACTTCCGCTGGTCCTCTGACTTCCACGGCTAACGCTCCTCCTCCTGTTGTGGATCCTCCTCATTTGCCTCGTTATCCTCAGCGTGCACGTCACCCCCCTTCTTGATTCAGTTACAACTCAGGACGACCTGACCAGTTTGGTTTTGCATCTGTCAGTACCTACTCTCCTCAGTTTCAAGCCTATCTCACAGCTATACATGCTCACTGTGAGCCCCGTTCTTACAGCGAGGCAGTCGAGTACCCTGAGTGGAAGCAAGCATGGCAGAAGAATTTCAAGCATTTGCGCAGACACAAACTTGGGATGTTGTTCCCCTTCCAGATGATGTTACACCTATCAGCTGCAAATGGATCTTCAAGATCAATCATTGTCTTGATGTGTCCATTGAACGGTATAAAGCTCGTCTTGTTGCCCGCGATTTCACCCTGTAGTATGGAATTGACTATGAGGAGACGTTTGCACCTGTCGCTCAGATGACCACTGTTCGTACTATCCTTGTCGTTGCTGCTGTTCATCGCTAGCCTCTTTTTTAGATGGATGTCAAGAATGTATTTCTTCACGGTGACCTATCTGAGGTTGTCTATGTGCAACCACCTCTAGGTATCAACACTCCTCATCAGCATGTTAGTCATCTTTGGTGGGCTATATACGGACTGAAATAGGCTCCTCATGCATGGTTTAAGTGTTTTCGTAGTGTTATTCTGACAGCTAATTTTGTTGAGAGCCACCAGGATTATTCTATGTTTGTGCGATCATCATCGTAGGGACGAGTAATCCTTCTTCTGTATGTTGACGACATGATTATAAATGGCGATGACTCTGCTAGCATTACTCTGGTCAAGAATCACCTTAGTCGACAGTTTCATATGAAAGATCTTGGTATTCTTCGCTACTTCCTTGGTTTCGAGATTGCACAGAGTGATCGTGGAATCCTGCTTTCTCAACAGAAGTATACAATTGACATTTTAAAGCGTACTGCCCTCTCCGATAACCGCAGTGCGGATACTCTTCTCGAGCTTCATGTGAAGCCTCGTCCGACAAATGTTGAGCTTCTCCCAAATCCTACTCGATACAGACAGATTGTGGATCAGCTTGTGTATCTCTGCATCATCAGACCTGACATTGCTCATGCTGTTATCATTCTTAGTCAGTTTGTCTCGACCCCTCGATCAGTGCATTATGGTGCTATTATGCGTATTCTCAGATATTTACATGGCACTATCACTAGATCGCTGTATTTGTCATCCTCTTCCACTTTGGTTCTTAGAGCTTATACTGATACTGATTGGACTGTAGATCTGACCACGAGACGCTCTACCACTGGGTTATATATATTTCTTGAAGATTCCATTATCTCTTGGCGCAACAAGAAACAGGAAATTGTTTATCTGTTCAGCACTGAGGCTGAGTATCGCGCCATGGTTATTACCACCAAGGAGATTGTTCATCTTAGACGTCTCTTGGTGGACTTAGGAGTTACTTTGATTGGTCCTACTGCTCTTTATTGTGATAATCGATCTGCTATTCAGATAGCTAGCAATCTAGTCTTTCACGAAAGGACCAAACACATCGAGATCGACTGTCACTTCGTTCGTTAGCACTACCTTGCAAAGACAATATCGCTTCTGCATATTTCCTCTACAGAGCAGCTTACTGATTTCTTTACGAAATCACATCCATTTCCTCATTCGCAAACTCACCTTGTATGATCCACCATGAATTTGAGGGGGGCTGTTAAATTATATGTGTTACGTCATAGTATATTACACGTGTAATCTTATGTGTACTTGTATATAAAGGGATTGAACCCCAAGTGCAATACAAGGATTCCCATTATTTTATTCTAACAAATGTGATTGTACCTTGTATAATTCAAAAAAATTATATTAAGAGGCAGTCACAAGATTGCTTCAGTATTGCCCATGAATGTTGTCTTTATATAATTATTTACAGTTTGGGAAAAAATGTTCAGCCTTTTTTTTATTATATCCATAAAAAAATGGATTGGGTTACATTAAATGAAATTTGATTATACATCAAGTTAACTATTTATATTAATTTAAGTGAAAGTGTTGGTGGATAGATAGTTAAATTATTTTAACTAATCCCATCAAATTGAGTTTTAGAAAAACTGGTCCATTCATGACAAATTAAAATTTACATAATTAGTATTAACCAAGGAAAAGTAAAATGTTCTTTAGAAGATTCTTTCATAAAATTTAAATTAAATTTTCAAACAATTACAATGGATTTTAAACTTATTTTTTTTATAGACAAAACATGATGGGAGGGACTTCTACAAGTTATAATTAATTATAGTAAATCAGAGTCACAAAACTCATGTTCGACTGGACATTTGACAAAAAAATTGTTCAATACAATAAATGTATATTCCTAAGTAATATGAGATATATACAATAATTATAAAGATAATTAAAATAAAATTTAAATGCCTTTTGATCATTAAAATGAGAATAGACGCAAATTTTTTTATCAAGGGTGAATGCAACAAGAATAATTATTTTTAATTAATGAAGAATGTGATAAATCATCAAAATCAAATAGATACATGGAATTTGAAGATAATGCAAAATTCAGAGAGCAAATATTTTTCCAACTCTACAAAAGGTATTTGACCACTCGATTTTTTTAAAAAATTTGAATAAGTTTGGAGTATTTTGTGATTTATGATGGTAATACAAACAAGTGAAATTCATTTTATTTTTATTGGTTATTAAAAGTCATACAAAAGACAAGACAATTAAATAATGAACCACGCATATGTATCCCTCTCCTCCATGAGGATGGCATCCCCAAGCCAATCACTGCCATTTTGAGGATAAGAAGTGATAATAGAATCTATCCATACCTCTTAGGGGAGACAAAATGGACACCAAAACACTGCTCTCTTGGGACCACTTTTCTTCTACTTTTTATTACAATTTGTCATCTTCATTCCCAATTATCAAGAATTCAATCCACCCATCTAACATGGATTGTCACCGTTTTACCCCCATGTAGGGTGCATAATAACATAAGAATTAAGAGAATAACGGAGAATATTATATTATTTGCTTACAAGAATATATCTTGATAGCTATGGTTGGATAAGTTAATAGGGGTTAGAATTGCTTATCTGAACTTATCTACGTCGATGAATAAGGTTATTCTTTTACATCATTTAAAAAAAGGGAAAAATGCATTCAACCCCTTGAAAAATGACCGATATTCAAAAGGACCCCTCAAATCTCCTTATATATAAAAAACCTTATCTTTTACCCTTAAATCTAAAAATTTATTTGTAGTAATTGTTGATAACCTGTAGCTAGGTTAAATTTTTTTCAAAAAAAATGTAGGCACAAATGTCTAAAGCGGAAAAAGATACAAAATTAAAGCAAGCCATTAAATGTGTCCTACTCAAGATAAAACCCGAAACCAATCGAGAAAAAATAAGTATAAGAGATATCTACATAGCCCCTCAATACATGAAAACCAACTTGCTTACAAGATACTCCTCCACTCCGATTTGACCCCCTTGGAATGAAATCAACCTCGCCCCCGTGCAACTCATTTCCCAAACCTTGATCTGATGTATCATTGTCGCTCAAATATTCTCTTCATAGGCCGGGGTTCCTAAAAAGGAGATGGTTTTGTAAAATCCATAGCGCCCAGATCGAGGACCGCCAGAATAAGAACTTGTGATATTTTGACCTTTATACTTCTATATCCTCCCCACCCTCTGAAGAACTATTTTTACTCTTCATAATCCCTCAAG